>JACDOX010000206.1:6881-39381 GCA_014549065.1 Cardinalis cardinalis | reverse complement strand
ACGGAAAGCAAAAGATAAAAGATCTGCTTGGTATGTTTTGTTTGAGAGAAATCATGAAAGACTATACGTCCCGTATGAGTCTGTGCAAAGCTATGATTAAGCAGTGTTACTAAGAAACATAAATGTTGTGATTACTGCTATTTTTAGCTATAGCTGAAAAAGTATGTATACTGAGCTTTTGGAATGAATAAATTGCCTTTATGCATGCAAACCATGGAGTCCCTGTCTCTCCAATCACCCACAGGAGCACACAAAACTCTTAAGTTAGAGAGGAGATTACAGACCAGAAAAAGAGCCAAAAGATGTGCTCTGCTTCAATACACTCTCTGATTGATAATTCCAAAGGAGATTCCCCACGGATCGTAAGCAGACACCTGTAATTTTTTCCTCTGGGATCATTACTGCTTTGCCTTTCTGTGGAAGTGTTTCAAGCATCCATAGGGTTCCGGGGCTTGTTTATGGCTCATCCTCAAAGGCCCAGACCAAACTCTGCTGCAGCCCCAGTTTCAGGGGAATATTCATACAGTTTATAAACACTCTCCTTCCCTGCAACTCAGTCCTTCACTGCGTACCCCTGAAGTGGATTTATTCCATTCTTTGTTCCCAACAGCACCTCTCCAGCCCAAATCCCACTTCTCACAGACACAAACTAAGCAAAGCTAAGGCAGTGGTTCCATCAGCACCTGCAATTTGGAGTTCCCTGTTCCCTGGATTGCTCATGTTATAAATGAGAAGCTTGACTAGGCCAATATTCAAGCACCAATCAATTTATTAATTAATATGGTAAAGTATGAGCAACACAGTGCTGGGTACAGTGGGGGAAGATTTCCCTCCAACTGCACACTGATAGCTGAGGCTTACAGGTATTTATAGGGGTACTCATCAGCTTTCTCAGCGGTTTCTATTCCCAGTTTTTACTCATCAGCAGTTTCTATTCCAAATTTTTACGTCACAATTCTATACACTGTTGTGATTTAATTTTTCTCAGGATGTATCCTAGAAAAGGATGGTGGTGGTCCCACCCCAGATGGTGGTGGTCTGGTTTCTGAAAGAAGGAAGAAGTATCCCATCTGATGAGGTCCAGCTCCCCAAATGTGGGTCCACCTTTCAACTGCAAGTACTATAAATCTCACAACAGTGATGTCCAGCTTCCTTTGGTCGAAACTATTAATCCGTGAGTTGATGTTCATCTTCCTTTCTCAAGCTGCTTTTCACTGTTTTGTTAAGGCGTGAGACAAGCATGTTTCCTTTTTACATATTCTAAAGCTATAGTTTCAAAGATCCTTACTACAAGCAATATTCTAAAATTATACTTCAAAAGGTTAATATTGCAAAACTCTTTAAGGCTTAACTACAAGCAGAAAGCTCCTGTCAAAAAGCAACATCCTTAATGCTTTAATTCAAATGCACCTAAATCAACTTCAGACTTATAATGGTTAATTGCGAACAAAAGATAGGTTCAAAGGCCTTCTTCCATGCTTTACTTCCTCAGTTATTAGAATTTGTCTTTATAACTGTCCCATGGTCGGTTTCCACACATATCACAATCACAAATACACATGTTGCCTGTATGTACCTGATACGAAACACAGCTTTGTATTCCACACTCATCCAAGCACTCTGCTATTTCACCTCGGCCTAGAGACTCAGACCTCTGTCTCCAGGGGGAAACACAACCTGATGGGACACAGCTCTGGCACCACATTTCCTCTTCCTCTCCTCCTTTTTCCAGCAGACCAGGCTGCTGGAAATGGCATTCCCTAGGGAGTTCATCCCAGCAGAGAGGAAAAGAGGAGCCGAAGTGGAGGGACGGGTGGGAGGCGCGCGGGTGACGGCAGCCAGCGGCGGAGCAAGCTCCGTCCCGGGCGTGCCGCTCCTGCGGGGATCCCCCGGCGCCGCGAGGGCTGAATGAGTGTCGCTGATTTATCTGTAAGGTCCGAGTTTCTTCACTGCTCACAGTTTGTACGGTAGCTGGAACCCCAGCTGCAGTGCTGCACTGGGGGAAGGGAAGGGAAGGGAAGGGAAGGGAAGGGAAGGGAAGGGAAGGGAAGGGAAGGGAAGGGAAGGGAAGGGAAGAGGAGGAGAGGAGAAGGAAAGGAGGAGGAGACGAGAAGGAGAGGAGAAGAAGAAGAGAATTAAAACCAAGGCCCGGGCAGCCTGAGGGCCGAGCCCCCGGAGCCCGTTCCCATCCCATTCCCGGCGCTCCCCGCACTCCCGGCCTGCCCGCGCACACGCGCGCGCTCCCGCGCGAAGGCGGGAGCAGAGCGCACCCTGGTGGGGTCACGAGAGGTGGCAGCAGGGCCGTCCGAGCGGCCGGAGCGGGGCCGGGGTGAGATGGGCTGGACAGGCCCAGGGCCGCGGGGTGTCCCTCCTCGAGGCTCCCCCGACTCGTCCTTAGTGCGGGGTGTGGGCGAATGGGGCAGCTCCGCCCCGCGCCCCCGTCTGCGGAGCAGATGGAGGAGCCCGAGGAGCGGGGAGGGAAGGGCCAACACGGGCATTAAACAAAGGGCTGGAATTGGGCAAAGTGAGGGGACTCTGTGCGAAGAACGTAGGCAATTCCAGACCGCTGCATGGGTAGAGGTGCTGCTGGCTCCTCTGGTTGGAACCATGGAGTTCCTGAATGGTTTGGCTTGGAAGGAACATTAAAAGCTCATCCTCTTCCACCCAGCTGCYATGGCCAGAGACACATTTCACTAGACTGGGTTGTTCCAAGCCCCCTCCAACCTGGCCTTGGACACTGCCAAGGGATGGAGCAGCCRCAGCTTATCTGGGCACCCTGTGCCAGGGCCCCTCCATGCTCAGGGAAAGCATTCCCTTCTAATATCCAACCTTTTTCATTTCAAACAAGGTGTGTATGTGTTGCCTTTCGGCGTGGCGACSTGGTTCTAAGTCCGGCACGGTAACCCCAAGCCCAGGGTTACTCGGTCCATAAGCTCCTGACACCAATGTGGTGGACAGCAAAATGGCGTTTATTGARGGGTCTCAGGGGTTYTTATGGCYTGGRYAGCCAGTGTCATTTYCTCCTGCTCACRTCCGGCTGGGTGCGGTCAGGGACAGAGCAGAGGCTGCTACAGGGTGGGGGATGCCTGACTGTACAATCCGAAATCTGCCGCACGCAGATCCTAACTCACCACATCTCCCCCCTCCCTCATGATTAGTAAAATTCATACAAAGTTATAAAACATAGAGGTTACAAAATTTCATGGGTTAGTAAAGTTAGTGTAGAATTGTAAGTGTGTTAGTAACTGGCACGCCTTAAAGTAATTGTCGGTGCTCGAGAAACATAATGTTAACCATTTCTAAACGCCTTTTAATGAATAGCCCCAGTTTGTTTAATATGCAAGGCCCAAAGATTAGGGTTAGTAGGATTATAGTGACTGGGCCTATCAGGGTAGAAATCAGGGTGGTGAGCCATGGGGACCGGTCGAACCATGACTCGAACCAGCCCTGTTGAGCTTCCCTGTCCATTTTTCTTAGGTTCAGTCGGTTTCTCAGTTCAGCCATGGAGTCTCTGACAACTCCGGTGTGGTCTGCATAAAAGCAGCATTCCTCTTTCAAGGCGGCACACAGGCCCCCTTGCTGCATGAACAAGAGGTCCAGTCCTCGCCTGTTTTGGAGGACAACCTCTGAGAGCGAGGAAAGGGATTTTTCTAGGGAAGAGATGGACTTCTTGATCCTTTGCAAGTCCTCGTCGACAGTCATCTGCAGTTGTGCCAGTCCTTGATGTCACGTTGCAAGGGCCGAGACGCCTGTTGCAGCGCCGGTAGCTCCCAAACTGAGGAGCATCGCGATGGTGATGCCTGTTATCACTTCTCGTTTGTAGAGCCGGTCAGGTTCCTTGAACAAGCGGTACACCTCTTCTTCCTGGCGATACAGCACTCTGGGTGTGGCAGAAAGGGACAGGCGTTCAGAAGAATTTCGGAATGGCACGGGGAGATAAGAGGTAGGGACCCCTCACCCTCTTCCCCAAAGATAAGAACACACATCCTCTTCCCCAGAAACAGGAACCCACATCCTCCTCTGTAGAGATAAGATCCACTCTTACCATGTAGCCAAGCACGTAGCCCCCCTAACATAAGAATGCTAACACCTCCTCCACCACTACTAACTCCAAAAATATAAGTATGACCTCATCCGACGTAGAGAAGCCCCTGGTCGATAAAAACCCCTTGAGTTAACACAATAAATGCCTTTCACCGTCCACCACATTGGTGTCTGCGTGTGTCTGGCCCGAGTGACCCCAGGGAGGTTTGGAGGTCACCGTGCTATGCTTTGAAACCAGGTCGCTGTGCCTTCCCACAACGGGAAAGCAACAGTGGGGACAATTAGGACTTGGACACAAAAGTCAGTAGAATGATCGAATTTGTCAAGGAGTACGCATGGGCTTACTCCTGATTGCTGACAGACCCACATTCCTGATGCAGCTGGAATCACCCACTGGAACTTCCCTCCCTTAAGTTTGACAATTTCCTGGCAGACGTTGCCCATCTGCTTCGCCAGGGTTGCATTACCAAAGCATTTGCCTTGGCCCGTGACCTGACTTAGGGTAATGCCTTTCCGGGGGGTGTCCCATCTGCATTGGCGTGGATTGTCTGACTTTGAGAAGATGAATGGGAGATCGAGGTTCAACACCTATGTAAAAAGGGGGTTGTGCATCATAACATAACCAGCATGACTCTGTGAAGTTCGGGTTGGATTGGTTTAACGATAAGAAGGTGGCATTTAACACGCTTAAGAATGGATTGGAGAGGGTTGGTTTGGCTAAGAGATCGGATAGGGAGGTAAGTTTTGGCATCTGTGTTTCGCGGCTAGAACTACCGTTAGCTGCGATCCCTTTACTCATTGCTAGAACCGGATTAGGTCCGACTGATTGAGGTATTGGGGCTGGGAATCTGATAATTTGTATGTTCGCCCAGGAGTGGCCATGGAGATGAACAAACGCTGTCCACACTTTGCCTGTGGCCCAGCTATAATGGGTCGGCTGTAGGATTATCATTACATWGCCTGTGCAGGTATGCAGGTTATAGTATCGGGGCGTAATCACAAACCCCTCCCAATCAAATTTTGGTTCTATACAGCCGTGGGGAGTATACTTAACTTGCAGAAACTTATCAGGCTGTTGTGGTTCTCATCTATTGCTTGTCACAATGGTCTCACACCCCCAATATCCACAATATCCATACCCTGGATAATTACAATAACTTTTCCCTGGGTTAGAAGCAGGGCACCAGTAGGTCTGAAATAAGGTCGTCTCCAGAAATTTGGGATGCGCTGTACGCCCGGGGAAGATGTCTTTTAKCCTGARCTCGAAAGATGGGGTGTCGGCTGTAACAATTTCTTTGATGACCCCCTCACCTGAGAGATGGCGTAGAACCCACCTGAATGGCTGGTGAGGGTAATGTTTTGTGTCTGCTTGTCCTCCGCCTGCTAGCCCTAGAAACAAGATTACACAGAGGTACCGTTGCTGCTTTGATTTTGATGATGCGAACTTCTCAGGTGATGTCGGGTTGCTCAGTGGTCTCTCTCTCTTTCCTGGTAGTGGGGCATACGGATTGCGGGGCTGTCCAATGATCCAGTCCTGCGAACAAAGTCTCACAATTCTCATGAGTTTCACTTTGAAGGTCTGGTTTAATAGATCTGAGTGGACACCATTTAATGTCCCCGTCCTTTTTGAAGGCTGCATATCCCCGCCCCATGAACACTAGCCTCCAACCTCGTTCCCACCCCCCTAGTTCATTTTTGATCACAACCCRTGGGCCTTCCTCTAGTGCTTGGATGGCCCAGTGTCTCTGGGCCGGACTGTTTGTTTCATCCCCCCTAGGGAATTGATTTAACGCTAGCAGCGCAGTTGCTAGTATGCGTGCCTGGTCACCTCGGGGAATGGCATTGGTGAAGCCTTCTGTCTTTGCTAGTACTTCTAGCTTAGTTTTCAGTGTCTGGTTTGCTCTTTCAACGATGGCTTGTCCGGTGCTGTTGTACGGGATGCCATGTACTAAAGCGATGTTCCATTTCGAGACGAATGCTCGGACTGTCTTTGAGATGAAGTTTGAGCCGTTGTCTGTTTTGATTTGTTTTGGAACTTCAAGCCATGCCATGGCTGTCAGCCAATGTTGGATTGTTGCTTTGGAGTCGGTCTTGAGATGCTGTGTGGCCACAATCATGCCGCTGTACGTATCTACGGTAACTGCGAGCCATGCTCGGGGTTTCAACAGCTGGCATTGTGTAAAGTCTGTTTGCCATATTTCTGAGGCTTTGAGGCCTCTGGGGTTGACGCCACTTGACCACAGTGGCGACTTCTGACAGTGGGGGCACGTGGTGGCAACGTGCTTTGCGTCCGCGGTAGAAATCTCGCACCTTTTCGCAAGCGCTTTAGCTTCGATGTGAAGGGATTCGTGCAACTGACGAGCTTCTTTCAGTGTCCATACGCCTCTTGCAGCGGTGTCAGCTTTGTTGTTGCCAATTTGGTAGAACCCTTTGATTGGGTCATGGCTGTTGACGTGGATGACTGATATGGTGCCTTTCCGTGAATAGAGTGCTTCCTCCAGCATCATTGCCACTGTGGACACTGACACACTTGGACTGGACATGGCTAGGCAGAGCTTGGCCACAAATATGGAATCAGTCACAAYGTTAAGGTGTTCTTCTGGGAACAATCCACACGCTAGTACCACGGCTGCTGCTTCAAGCTGTTGGGCTGAAAGCGTAGGGTCGGTTGTCTTGACGCATTGCCACTGTTCTCCTGACTGCCATACTGCCGCTGTGGTGGAAGTCTGCGATGATGCGTCCGTGAAGATGGTTGGTCCTGCCCGCGGTTGGTCAATTACCTTTGGTGGGAGGTCAATATCGATGACCGTGAGCAGCCGAGTCGAAGGGGGCTTTTCTGCGTAGCGAGTCTCTCCTCCAAAGCCTGCAAGGGCCAAGGCTAGATGTTCCAGTATTGTTGTTGACTGCGCGGAGAGCTGCTTACAGAAGGGCAGGTATATCTTGGAAGGTTCGATGCCCAGATGTCTTAGGGCGAGTTTTCTGCCTTTCATGATTAGGCTGCTGAGACACTTGACTCCCGGGRAAAAGGCACGTGACGGTTTCCCCAAGACCACCCATAGTATCGGTTGGGCCTTGTCAGGGGGTCCTTGGGCTAAGGCTCCCACTCCCCCCTTTTTTGTAAAGTGGACATACAGATCGACTGGTGCACTTGAATCCCATCTGGTGAGCATGCTCTCTGACATCTGGCGTTCGATGAAGTTGAGCGAGCTTATCGCTTCCGGTGTCAGGGTTTTCTGCTCCCATGGGTTCTTTCCTTTCAAGAGGTCATTTAGAGGGTCCATGACCTCGGGAGGAATCAGGACGATGTTGCAGAGCCACTGTAAGGACCCTACCAGCTGTTGCATGTCGTGGAGCGTCTTGATATCTTGGTGGATTTTCATCTGGGGAGGAGTTATGTAGGAGCTTGTGATTCCCACTCCTAGGAAGGTCACGCACGGTCCCTTTTTTATTTTTGCGCTTGCTACCTCAAAGACATTTGTCTTTAAGGTCTCGGAGATGGTTGATACCAGCTGGTCTACTTGTCTCATGGATGGCGTGGCGATCAGGATGTCGTCCATGTACTGTATGATGGTCACAGTCGGATTGCTCTGCCGGACTGGTGCTAGCGCTTGGTCCACTGTGATCTGGCAGATAATAGGGGAGCAAACCATCCCCTGTGGAAGCATTGTCCATTGGAAGCGTAGGTTGGGCCGTTGGCTGTTTGGAAAGGTGATGGAAAATGCAAACCACTCCTTGTCGTCTTCGTGCAGGGGAATAGAAAAGAAGCAGTCTTTGATGTCGAGCACTGCACAGGGTTGTCCTCTCGGTATCATCGAGTTCATGGGCAGCGAAGTTTGTACATGGCCCATAGGCTGGATTCTCTTGTTCACTTCCCGCAGGTCGTGCAGGAGACGAAAACCTTCACCAGACCGCTTAGGTATTACGAAAATCGGGGTGTTCCATGGGCTCGTGGAGGGTTCTGTGTGTTTCTTCTGTAACTCACGGCTAACTAACTCAATGAGAGCAGTCATTCGAGGCTTTGATAGGGGCCACTGGCCGACCCACACAGGATCAGCTGATTTCCGCGTCAGCTTGATGGGTAATGGCGGGTATGCGGCAGTGGCCCTCAGAATAAATTTGTCACCCTAAAGTCCAGCAGGGCTAGTGCATCCCTCCCCAGCAAGGGTGGGCAATCCGACATAACATACATAGTGAGGGCGATAGTTCTTCCTGGTCCTCTCTCGGTGCAGAGGGTTATTGCTACTGGTTGGGTGCTTTTGCGGGCTCGGGACAGCCCTCCAACTCTGCCCACCATGGGGGCTTCTTCTAGCTTCCATGGTAGAGGCSAGTGTATGTCTGGGATGACGGTGACATCTGACCGTGTGTCCACCCAAAAGGGAAGGCAAATGGCCGAGTTGTCGGGGCTTTTGTGGAGACGACACACTGCCCACACGATCAGAGGGTGCTTGCCCACCTTCACAGCGAAGGCCACCCATGGGTCTCGTTCCCATGCTTTCATGGCCAAAGCCACCCAGGGGCCTCGCCCCCAGGGAGCTGTTCTTGGTATTCCTGAGGTGCAGGTGGGCTTGGTTGAGCCATTGGCTGGGTGACAAAGTTGGTCATTTCTTGAGGGGGTGGTGGGCATGGGAGCCCTGTGCCCCAATGAGGGTTGCTGTAGCTGGGCCGCTTCATGTTCCAGGGGGGAGGGGGCTGGGTAYGGCCCAGCTGCCCCTTCCCTCTCCCGTTTCCCTGCAGCCTGGATCTGCATTCCTTAGCTAGGTGCCCCTTCCTTCCACATGCCCAGCACGGTCCCCTAGGTCTCCCCTGGCGTGGTGGAGCAGCTGCTGGTGGGCGTCCTGACTGGGGGCAGTTTATTGCCACATGGCCTGCCTGGCCACACTTAAAGCATGTCATCGCACTGGTTATTGCAGTGTGGACTGCTGCCTGGATGGGAGCCAGGTGTTCTTCCTTTGCAACGTGTCTGATCATGGCAGCTATACTGGACCCAGGTGGCAGTAATCTTAAAATGTCCTTGGTGGCTGAGTTGCATTGCTGGCATAAGCATTCCGCCAGTACGGGGCCCTTCGCCTCTGAGGGTAATGCAGAGGAATCTAATGTGGCCTGAAGTCTGTCCACGAACTGGGTGAAGCTTTCACTCTCGCTCTGCTTTATAGTGGACCATGGCGATGGCCTGGCAATTACTTTGGAAGCAACACGGATGGCTTCCCGGGCAGCACGAGTTGTCGTCATAACCTCGTGAGCCCGCAGGCCTTCTGCCTGTGCCTGAGGTGTGATCATAGTCGGGTCTGTGCCCATTAGCCTCTGTAAGCTGGAGCCATGCAGAGGGTGTTCAGCCCCTGTCACCAASGCCAGCTGTTTAGCGCAGTTGTCTTCCCACTCCTGTTTGAAAACGATCATTCCTGCCCCATCAAAGATAAGCCTGCAGGTTTGTTTTATGTCAAAAGGTAGCATATCATCACCTCCAAAAATGCTGTCAATAAGTGTGGAGACCATGGCAGAATTAATCCCCTTATCTGCAATCGCTTTAATAATTGCTTGTACATCTTTCGGATTTACCGGGGAATAGGTTCTTTGATTTCCACCAGCCCCCCCCACACGGACCGGGAACACCAAAGTGGAAGCCGGGGCATATTCGGCACAGGCTATTTTTATTTTTCGCCAGTCCGTGAGTGGGGTTCGATCTTTCTCTGATATACCCTTAACCCACTTAGGAGCACTGTGGCTTGTGATCTTATATGCTGCTGGTTTCTTTTTGTTAGAGCCGGAATCCATATCAGAATCCTCTGACCCCCATTTGCGTTCGCCCCAGCTCGAGTCAGAGTCAGAGCCGGAAGTGGAATGATCAGACACTTCCGGGCTGCTCTGCCTTTTTCTCGGGCTCCGACCCCGCCCCTTGGCTCCCCCCGGCCTCCTGGGGGAAGTCCTTTCCTTATAAGGACCTGATGTGAATAGAGTGCCCTGATTGGTCTTACGCTCTTTCTCGGGGGCTGCCCCTCCTCTCTGCTCGCCCGCGCATGCTTTGTTCGGCGAGCCTTCTGCATTTCCGCCCCCCTCCTCCTGTTTTCGGCCCTGCTCATGCGCTCCAGCGCCATTTTCAAACCCATATGGTGGTGGCGGGTTTTTATCGGCAGCTTCGGGGGCCTCCCGCGCCTCCTCTGCTAGCCCTTGCCAAAAYGCCCGCGCGCGCTCCCCCCACTCTGATGGTGAGTCCGTTTGCTGAGGGGGGTCTGGCGCTCCCGTCTCCGCGTGCACGGCTGGGTCTGAGTCCTCCGGGGTCTGAGTCGCTGCCCCCACCCCCAACTGTGGTATAGCTAGCAAACAGGTTTGTGTGGCTTTCCAGGTTTCCTGCTCCTGCTGAGCCTTTTGCAGTGCCTGGATAACTTTGCCCCACGATTTCAGGGCTTTCCCTGAGCCTGAGGACATGATTTCCTCGGCCAGGACCTTTATACATTTTCCCCAAATCTCCGGATGGAGAACTTCCACTGGGCTTTCTATAGCCCCAAGCTTAATCAGTCTCGGAATTGCAAGACATAAATCCTTAAGCTTACAATCAACACCCCATTGTGCATGTATCTGACTTACGACCTTTGCTATGGCCTCCAGGGTCCTCGCTGGTCCAGGAGGCGTCCCTGCCCGCTGCACAAGGCCAGCTGTGCAGCCGCCGGTCCCTCGTCCAGGTGAACCCCGAACCCCGGGCGCTGCGATCCCGGGTTTTCGGCACCAGATGTTGCCTTTCGGTGTGGCAACCTGGTTCTAAGTCCGGCACGGTAACCCAAAGCCCAGGGTTACTCGGTCCATAAGCTCCTGACACCAATGTGGTGGACAGCAAATGGTGTTTATTGAAGGGTCTCAGGGGTTTTTATGGCTTGGGTAGCCAGTGTCATTTTCTCCTGCTCACATCCGGCTGGGTGCAGTCAGGGACAGAGCAGAGGCTGCTACAGGGTGGGGGGATGCCTGACTGACTGTACAATCCGAAATCTTCCGCACGCAGATCCTAACTCACCACAGTATGAAAACTGTGTTGCTACATTCTTACTTGTGTTCTGTCAAAAAAAAACCCAAAAACCAAATCCAAAACAATACAAAACCACCAACACGTCTTTTTTTCCCCCTCCTTCCCAGCAATGTGTTATAAATGCCAATGATGTGAAGAAGCTGTAAAAAGCTGGATTTCACATGGTGGTCACGGTAGCTTATGCACCAGAGAAGGAGGTGCTGAACATTAAAGGCACAAGTGGAGCCAAAGCTGACAAAATCCTGAAAAGGATTCTGTTCTGAAATTTTAACCCAAAATATTCCACAAGTTCATTTCCACTGGGTTAAAGAGTGTTAGTTAATTGGGAAGGTTTCCAAAGTACAGTGAAGGTGATTAAAGACATGACATGACTTGTGACAGGAAAGGGGCAAAATGCACCAGGAGAGGACCGAACTGAAAAGGTGGGGAACAAGGGCAGAGTGTTTCCATAAAACACATCAAAGGGGTGTTGGAGCTTTTTCTTGGAGCAGAATTTCAGTTTTTTTCTGGGGTACTAACTAGTGTAAGGTCTATAAAGTAAAATGTGCATGAAATGATACAGATGCTTCTGCACAAGGCAGGAAATATTAATTACTGGGGGGTTAACAAGCAGCATGAACTCTTCTGGCACCACTCAGTTGGGCTGTCCCTTAGGCTGAGGGAACCAAACTGGTTCCCATGGCTTTCACCACAGCTACAGCATTGCTGCAGTGAAGGTTGGAGGTCATCCAGATCACTGCTGGCTCCAAAGAGCCATATAAACTGCTTCAGGGTCATCATTTTATTATTTTTCGTACCTGTTTAACCTCAGTTATTGGAGTGGGGTTTTCCCATGAATGTGATCCTTGCACAAAACCACATAAGACAAGTTCTGGTTGAATGAAAGACCCCTAGGACTGTTCTTACAGAATTACTTTTATTTTAAAAGCTGCATAAATAGTTTTTATGGTCATGATGCAAGAGCCAGAGCTGTCCATTTATGGATGTTTCTGGTTTATTTAAGTCTGTGATGTGTTTAGGGAAAACAACCAGGTGTCATGATCTCCCTAGTCCTCTGGTAATCCAAATATGAAAACAAGTAATATCCAGCTCTTCAGCATCTTCAAAAAGACACCTGAACTTCTTATCCACAACATGAAAAACCTCAGAATGACAATCAGTTTTCCTAATTATTTTCTAATATTTTACCCAAGTTGTTTAACTGAGTCTCTATAAATGTAGTATTTTATATGTGGTCTGTTCATAACATGTGACCTTTAAATTTTTATTATTGGTTGTTATTGTCATTTTCCCTTCAGGAGGAATAGAAGTAGGATCCATAACAAGGTTATTTGGGGAATTCCATCCAGGGAAGATGCAGCTTTGCCACAGCGTGGCAGTCACCTGTCACCTGTCACACTGGTTCACCTAATTGAAATCCAATATTCACACACCACAGCCTTGGGATATTTGCTAATTTGGGCACTTTCCTTGACTTTCTAAGTGCTTATTACTTTCTAGAAGTTGCTGTTCCATAAAATATTAGACTGGACTTCATTTGATCATTTAGTTGACTACCTAAAATTACCAGCTCAAATTTGAGCACTTGTCATCTTGTGTAGAATCATGGAATCCTGGAATGGTTTGGGTGGGAAGGGAGCTTTAAGGCCATCCAGTTCCATGGGCAGGGACACCTTCCACTATCCTAGGTTGCTCCAAGCCCCATCCAACCTGGCCTTGAATGTTTCCAGGAATGGGGCAGCTACAGCTTCTCTGGGCAACATGTGCAACAGCCTCAGCACCCTCCCAGGGAAGAATTTTTTCCCAATATCCCATCTATCCCTGCCCTCTGTCAGCAAGAAGCCATTCCCCCTTTTCCTGACACTCCAGGGTGACAGGTACTACAAAAAGATGTCCGAGATTGGGACCAGGAGTCCTTCCTCTTTCTTTGCCCAGCTAAATGGGACTTTTTGTCTCAATAACCTGGGATGTTATTTACTGTATGAATTCAGTGAGGGCATGTGGGAATACCTGTATATGAATACTGTAGTACATTTTCATTCTTTTCCTTCTTTTGTTCCCCTTTGACTGCAATGGCAGTGAGGGAAAAGCTGTGTACATCAACAGGGAGGGGACCTTCCATACAGAGCAGCTCCTTGCTGTTGCTGAAAGGTCTATGAGTGGAAGGAATATATTAACTCACAGATCAGTTGGAAGATGTTTTCTGGAGGTCCTGGAGATTGATTTGGCAGGTGTTCCTTTTGGAAACCTCTGATGTTGCTGTTCCTTTCCCATCTCTGCCACTCTCTCCCCACAGCTCTTGTGTCATTGTCCCTTGGCACAAGGTGATTCTCCTCTCTTTCTGCTACTCAGAGGTAATGGGAGTTTCCCAGGCAGCTGGGGACAGTACTAGCTGGATCCTGCATTCTGCCAACTGACGGGGGTGACTTAAAGGACACAGACACCAACAGAAAGAATGGTCTTATTTTACTAGGCACCACAACAGTAAAATGACACATTTAATCAAACAATCAGCTTACTATGCACTTGGGTTTAATGACAAACAAAAATTAGCAAGGTGACACACCTAGTCATTACTATACAAGAAAGAGAGGGAATAGTGATTTACAAAGATACATCACCAAATGCCTAAATACTTTACATCAGCCAGAGTCTGCAGTCGCTGGGGAGCCCTGTTTCACAGAGAGGACCTGGAAAACCCTTCCTGGCAATTGGGAACATCCTATGTGGTGTGTCCACGCATAACTGAGGTCTCCGAATTTGCCCCTAAAGTTTTTATAGGTCCAAATCAGCAAGTCAAAGTGACTTGATTGTATTTTTAGCTCAGGAATGCCTGGGTCTGATGGCACACTTCCTGCCCAGCTAGGGCTAGCACTTGGCCAGGGCCCAGGCTTTGGCTAGAAAGTTTTCCTCTAAAATATCATACAAACAAGCCTCTACTCATGTAAATTGGGAAAGTTTCTTAAAATGATACATTTCTTTATTTCTTGCAGATAACTACACATGGTTATGTGAAAGTTCCTAAAGCAGCCAGTTTGGTGTTAAACAGCTGGCACAAGTGTCTCGGTCATTTATTTTTAGCTAAATAATACTGCTGGTATACATAGTGACATGTGGAGAGAGACTCTGAAACTCAAAGACAAAATGAGTTTTAAAGTAGGTATGCTTTTATTCGGGCGGATGCATGGGGATGTCGCCACAAAGACATGCGTACCCCCCCATACACTCATGTTTCCTTATATCCCCTATAATGTTACATATACATCAAGTTTCAGAATAGATAATTTCCTGCTCCCCTCCCTCTCTGCTTTGTATGCTAATCATCAGTCCTTTGCACGTGCACACTTGTCTCTGGTGGTCGTCTCGGGGGTCGTAGGGGATGAAGTAAAATTGTCTTCCTCAGGGTTGACTTTTTGACCCTACTGCCTTGTGCATGCTTACTGAWCTTTTGGCCACTGTCCAAGCCAGGAGTCTAGATTCATCTGGTTTCAGAGGCCCAAGGAGACTCATTATCTCAGTATCTTTGTGTGAAAAATGCGTATTTTATGATTGGCTTTTCACAAATATTAAAATTAATATTATATGTGTTATGTTAGAAAGTTATGCTGTATTAATTTTCTTAAGTACTGTGTTCAATATAGTTTTAGGTTGTAACATAATGTTAAAATAGAAACTATGCTATGTAAGATACTTTTTWAAAGAGAGGACTCACCCTGAGATAACAGCCCAGGACACCTAATTTTTCAGAGAAAAAGAATTTATTGCTCTCTTTTCAGAAGAAACTAATGTCTTCCTGCCTCACTCAGCCCTGACGATGCCGTATGGATTGAGAGGAAGAAGCTGACACTGACCAGATAGAATCCTTTGTTTGAATGGAATTTATGCATCATGTATGAAGTGTATGAATATGCAACAGGCTATTGCTTTTATGGGTTAATCCTCTGTTAACATGTTCTCTTTTTTGGGCTTATTTTGCCCAGAAAGAGGTACCTAGACTGCCCATAACTCTTTGTTTTTATTGTCTCATATTGTCCTAAATCCTAACTGTCCAAATTTTTATTACTCTAATTATATCACTATTTCTATAACCATTTTATTACTATTAAACTTTTAAAATTCTAAAAACAAGTGATTGGCATTTTTCACACTTGCATACTGCATCCTTTTTGATAAACATCCTTCCCCTTATTAGGCATCCTTGCATTCTTTCTTGCTRTTTTGCATGTATTCCTTTCCTGTATCCCTTTCCTTTCTCATGCAACTAAGGATGCAGCAAATATTAAGCAATGTCCATAATTTATGTGCCTATTCTCAATCAATACCTTCTAATTCCTGTGATTAATATATATCCTCTAGTTTCTGACCCCATGTTTCAATAGTGCCCAGGATCTTGTAAGTCAACTCTGGCTTAGGCCTGCTGCTCAAGCCTTAGCATAACAATCCTATTAGCCCTTTCTGAAGGGAATTTGATCTAATATGGCTGGCTTTTCCTGCAGCAAGGAGTGCTCCCGTATTCCCTGTCACCAGAGAATATCTGGCAAGCAACCAAAGGAGAGGAAGTGAAATTGTGTTTGCAACAGGCACAGGTATGTCTGTGCTGATGACATAACAGTATATTTGGACTTGTGGAATCGTTCAGGTTACTGAAGCTCTCTGAGATCACAGTGCCCAGCCATCCTCCCAGCACTGCTGAGGCCAGCACTGTCCCATGTACCCAAATGCCACATCCACACAGCTTTAAATCCCTCCAGGGATAGGGACTCCACCACTGCCCTGGGAAGCCTATGCCAGGGATGGACAACATTTCCCTAAAAGATTTCCCAGCATCCAGGTTAAACATCCCCTGGGATCACGTGAGGCCATTTCCTCTTACCCATTTAAAATAGTTTTAATCATTCCGTTCTCTTTTCAAGACCACGTGTTGCATTTTTTCCATCTATTTTTATCTCTCCCAGGAATATGAGCTTTTATTCCAGCGTTATGGCAAAGCTCCTGGCTAACTGAGGAGGAGCTCGGGGAGCCTCAGGGAGGCTCCACCCCCCATCTCACCCCGGCTCCTGCTGCTGCCCCACGTGACACACAGCCCCCGCCCACTCCCGTGAGTGTGCACGTGTGCGCAGGCGCGGCGAGAGTGCCGGGAATGGGATGGTGCTACCGTCCTTCCTTCCCTCCTCCTCCTCCGGGGACGCATCCCATAGATGCCCAGACTGCCATTGTTGGGCTGTCTGTGCAGGGCCAGGGGCTTTGTCTGGGCAGGGCCAGGAATACCTCGGTGATCCCTCTGGCTCTCCCTCCCAGCTCAGCCGCTTCATCARTTCTCAGGCTTTGGCTCAGCCTTTGTGTCCCGACGAGGCAATGCTAAAGCTCATGGGCGCAGGGCAGGGACTCCTTCGCCTCGGGCACAATAAACTGTATAAAACATCCCCGCTAGAAGCCTCGTAAACGGGGGTGGGTCCAATGCGATAGAGGTCGGATCCAGGTTCACCCAGAGCCGATCCAGGCTCGATGCTGTGGTGGTTTTGAGGACTGTATTTTGGTCACGGAAAAAGATAAATAAATCTTTTCATGTTTTTGATAATTTGGCTTTTGATTGATCATTTATAAAAGGTGGCACCCCAATGTCCTACTGCGACACCACAGCTGTGGCAGCCCCAGCCTTCCGCTGTCTATGACACCATGATATTATGGCCTTCTCGAGCCAGGTCCTTTGAGCTCTTGGAGACCTATATCACACCCGAGATAGCTCAGCCACCTTAGATGGCATAAAATCAGCAGGATGGCTTCTGTGGTAGTGTTGGAAACAGAAGTTTTATTAAAAGGCAAAATAACAAAGCTCTTTACAGAGAAAACTCGAACCAGGTACAAGAGGCTCTTGCTCCTGGTAAAAATAAAACACCCCACAAAAGTGATTAGTTCCTTTGTTCTCTTTTTCTAGTGAATTACTTAGGCAGGACCTTTTGGCTTCTGTCCATTTGGCTATCCTTAAGTTTGAGGTGAAGTCCCCAAGATCCTATGAGGTGTCTTTTTACCCAGTTGAGGAGAGACTTCTGGGCTTTTTTCCTTTTTAAGGAGACAGGTCACTCCATCAACAGGGGCCACATTCCTACAACACCATAGTTATGGCAGTCCAAACCTTCCCCTATCTGTGACACGCCAGAAGTGGCAGCCCCAATGTCCCCCTCTCTGTGACAACACAGAGGTTGCAGCAACAACATTCTCTGTGACACCGCAGCTGTGGCAGCCCCAGTGTTCCTCTCTCTGTGACACTGCGTGGCAGCCCCAACCTTCTGTCCCTGGAGATGCTCCAAGGGAAGCATCCAGAGCCACAGCCAGTCAATGGAACTGAGCGGCCACTGCCCACCCTGCTGTGGGCTGATGTGGATTCCTCTGCACACAGCTCAGGGAAGGTGCCCCTGGCCACCTGCACAGTGCCACAGACAAGTGGCAGACACAGTTACAGAGCTCTGCCCAGAGCTGACAGGGAAAGTTCATTAAAAAGAAAAAAAAAACACCAAGAAAAAGACAACTCTACCCCCAGCAGAGCTGCTCCGTCCTTCCCTAGTTCCACCTGCACACACACAGGACCTGAGACTGCAAGCTATGAGCATTCCTCAGGCACATCTGCAGCAGAAGCCACTTGAGGACAGCCTTGCAGCAGGACTCTTCCCAGTGAAAAAGGCCCCTTGGCAGACAGCTGGAGGGCCCTTGGAAAGGGCAAGGGCCAGAGCCTCAGCCCCCAGGGGAGAATAGGGCTCTGAACTGCCCGCTCCTGGCACGTAAACCCTTCTCCCAGACTGCTTCCCACACAGGATTCTTCCAGGGGACTTTGCAAAGCTGAGAGTCAGCTCTAGCTTGTCCATGTTCTGTCTCCTAAAGCTGCCTGAGAGAAGACACTGAGGGTCAGGTCCTGTGCCCCAATCCCTCCTGGCATAGGACACAGTGCCAGGAAGGTCTTTGCATGCCGAGGCTTGGCTGCAGCCAAGGAAAGCTCCTGCCTCAGGGTCACCTTTGGTGCTCAGCCAGAGTCCCCAAGTGCTCCAGGGGCAGGAAATTGCCACATCTGAGCCGTACTGGCACTGGCAAGTGCCAGGTCTGGGCAGTACAGGTACTGGCAATTTGCCGGATCTGGAGGCCTGGCACAAATCTGGAATCCTGGCGCTGGCAGATTACCAGAACTAGGCGGTGCCTGTGCTGGCACTGGGAAATTGCCAGATTTTGTCTTCCTGTGCTGGCAAATTGCTGCACTTGGACTGTGTCGGAACCAGGAAATTGCCAGATATGGGCACCGGCGATGCCAGCAAACACCAAATTTCTGGCTCCAGGTGCTGGGAATTACCAGATCACTCCCTCCCTCCCTTCTTCCCTCAATGAGGTGCCCTCACCCTCCCATGATTTATTAAAAAAATATGGATATTGTTCTAGTACCAATATCCAACTGTGACAGACAAAAACTCTCTAACAGTTTAAAGTTAGAAAGTGTATGTTTATTGCAATGCTGGGCAGCATGCGGGATAGCTCCCAAATACACACGGTGATTTGCAGGTGATTACAGAGTCCTTTTATCTGTACAAGTATTAAATACCCAAAATACAAATACATATTCATAATTTTGGTACATCCCATTCCCCACTTCGTAAGGTAATTAGTTCAAAACCTATTAAGCATGCGTAGTTTGTTCCTTGAAATGGGTCGGTGGTCCCTTTCACGGGGAGGGGTCCCAAAATGAGGAAGTAAATGACGTCTTCCTCGTTCTGACCTTTGTACTTTTTCAATGCAAATATGACAAATGAACCCTTGATAGGACTCCTATTCCCTGTCTTCAATTGGTTTCAGAACAGAGGAGGCCTACAATTGTCTTATGTTTCTAAAAGCCATTTACCAGTTTCTATCTTCTTCATTATAAACCCAGCTAACCAAACACAGTGTTAACAAGCAATCAATTATTAGTTAACTACTAACTCTTAACTTCATCAAGGCCTACCCATTTATTTTAATTAACTCCAATAAAGCTTACCTCTAACTAAAATCTTAGCTTCTCTAAAATCCCTAAATTCCTTAAAGTTTATGTCTCACCCAAAATTCCTGCTACTTCACCTCAGCCCTCCACACCTTGACGCCTTTACCTTATCCTTCCCAATTTCCCTGCAACCTCCCACAAAACACTTCCCAGCCCCAAAATGGCTAGAAGCAGCAAAAGACTCATAGTAAGTACCATCATTAAAGTAACCCCAAAAACCACACAGTGTGTGATAGCTCTGAATTCATGTGCCTGCCTTCCAGAGGAAATTAAAGATCCATTAATTCCTCACCTTATTAAGCCATAGAACAAACTGGATAAGAGCCACAGTAGCCTTAGTTGTAGGATCCATGGTTAGGTAAGGGCCTGCAAAAGGGAGAAATACAGCCATGAACACATGCTACCCAAACCAGGGTAAGCTAGACCACATGGTGACACTTAATGARGTTTCTATATCAGCACACAAAAATTAGAATTACTCAAGAACTGTTATTCCCTTTTTCTCTCAATGCCCTTGAGCCGCACATTGGGCACCAAAATCTGTTTTGGTTTGGAAAGACAGGTGTCTGCTAAGGAAGGCAGGAGCCTCCCCTGAAATGGAAAATATAAACCCCCTCCCTCCGAATTGTTATAATTTTGAGATTAAGGGGCTTTCAGACAAAGATATGGGAGCAGGAATAACAGTTCGCTATTAGGGAAGAAAATAAAAAAATAAAATAAACAATGCAGTAATACAGAACAACACTGATGGAGTCAGAACACAACCTGACACCCTGTTGGTCAGGGTGTTGGTAGCAGTCCAATTGAAATGGTGGATGCAGTCCTTCTGGAATGACAGCTGTGGTTCTGTTGGAGCAGTGATCCTGTAGAAGGGTGTAGTCTTCCTCTGAAGGTCCAGGGGTGGTGGAGATGGGCCTGGTCTTCCTCTGGGAATGCAGTGGAGAAGAAAGCTGCTCCTCTGGGAATGCAGTGGAGAAGAAAGTGGCTCCTATGGGAATCCAGTGGAAAAGGCTGCCTGTGGTCTTCCAAATCTTGGATTATATCCAGATAGGAATGCCTGGCTCCTCCCTCTGGGTGGAGCTTCTCACATTGGGATGGTGTAATTTTATCAGTCATGCCGTGRTCTCAATGGACCATTAACAGAAGGTATCTCCCTGGAGGGAGGATTGGTTGTGGAAGAGGTAAAGAAAACTGCCCAATTAACAGAAGAGAACTGCTCCACAGATAGGAATAGAATGCACACACCCATTTCCAAACTAAGACAGAGTGTTAAGTCTTTATTCATTTCCCAGACAGGGACTTGGGGAGGCAAAGGTAAACTCCCGATACACTGAGTGATTTGAGAAATTTTCTTAAAACAATAAAAAAAAAAGAAAAGAAGAAGAAAAAATAGTCGAAGATTTGTGGTGGAAGGATTGGTAGACAAGGAGGCACAGCAGTGCTGCACTAGTAAATAAAAATTGTTTGAGGTGGTCCTATCTACAAATAGATATAGAAAAAGATAGAGTCTTTATCTGTACCACTCTGTAAGTGCAACCAAATAAAGACAATAGCTGTATTTTAGGCACAGTTATTGATTTTAGAAGGTTCAGTAGGAATTTGTTACATATGTGCTTATTTAAAACCTGCTTGAACACCTTATTGTTGAGCYTGTTTACAACATGCCTTCTCCAGGCTTATCTGATGACTTTATTAACTCCTTATTGCCTAGCCTTGTTATAGATACGTATTATAATACTGGCTTTTTGCAAATATTAAAATGGATTTTATATGTGTGATGTTAAAGTAACTTTGTTATAAAGATACTGTTTTTATTTCTGTTGTTAGTTAGGCTTAGACATGGTAATGAAATAGCTATGCTTGTGTTAAAATGCCTGCTTGGATGGGAAAACATCCAATGAACATAGGATGAGGACACCTGCTACAGATATGCCAACTATCAGCATTCATTGTCTGAAGACAGTGAGAACCAAGGAAATGATAAAGAGAAGGAGCCAGAACTAAAGCCAAGAAACATGCATACTCTAAAAAGATGACCCGAGGAGGGGCCATGTAAAATAGTTCCTGGGAAATGTAAACTATTTTATGGATATACATAAGGGTCTGTGAATATGCAACAGGCTGATGTAAGGGAAAAAGTATTTAAGGGGTATCCACAAAGTGTGGTCTTGTCTGAGTGCTGAGATGCACCTGCCATAATAACCTTTGCTGTATGGTCCTTGTCTCTTATTGTCATTTATTAATCTTTCTAAATTTTCGCAGGAGAGTGAATGGGTTTTTCACAGCCATATAGAATTCATTATTAAAATTGTTTACTCATTTCAATAAAAGCTCTTTAGTTTTAGCAAAGTTACACTTAATATGCACTTGTAGTTAATGCAAATTCTTTTCATGAACTTACCAAAGGAAAATATTAACATTTCAAGACAAAATAATAGTGATGCACCAAGACCCTATATATTTTGTGTAAAACCATCCAGACTTCCTCCCTATACCTTTTCGGCAAAAGGAATTCAGCCCTTGTCCACAGCCTTCCGAAAGCACATGTTCTGATCAACGTAATGATCCGTTACAAAATAATGGAGAAAATCTTGTTCATTTCAGAACGAAAATTTCCACTTAACTGTCAGCTAAAAAGCCCATTCACATATACACATAGAGAGGCTTTGATCTATACAACTGCATTTCTTACCTATTCGGGTACCTTATCTTTATTTCAATCAGACTTTCAATCTGACTTAACATTCCTTGGTTTGAGTGACATTGTCTCCAGAATATGGGCATGAACCTTCAAGATAAAAAAAAAAAAAATTAGACATGCTTCACAGGTCTGAGAACACCACTACAAGAGAGAAATTAGCCTGCTAGTAAGTGCTCTGAGATCATTCTCTTCCGAAAATGGATTGTAGCATTTAACCAAAGCCCTGCTTTTTATTTATCTGACATGCAAAATAAAAAGTACCTATGTGTATGCATATCTATCTACACGTGTATATACACATGCTTGTCTATCTATTTAGGTACATATACACATTTATGTTTACTGTGGCTTGTGTCTTCTTTTTAGTTTCCTAAAAATTAGTCCTACCAGCATATACAACTTTCCTTCAATTTTAATGAATTAATTTAAAATTACAATTTTTAAAGGAAACAGCTTTTAACGACTTAGGCATGTTTTCACAGAAGATGCCTGACCAAATCACAGTATCTGAATTTTCTAAATAATGAGAACAAAATAGCCTTTACCTGTTTCATGAATTCTCAATCTAATATGTTCTCAGCTATTATATACTTTCCTAGTAATTACCAGCTGATCAAAAAGAATTATTTCTCTGTTAAACATGTCTTAATTCTCAAAACTATTTGAATCATGAGAAACTGGAAAAAAGAATGAGCAAAATCAGCAGTAACAGCGTCACTTAGAGCAGTAGTGCTTGCTTTGGAGGCATGACACGCATGGGATAGTAAAGGAAGTATTATGTACACAAACCTTAAGTACATCCCCAACTCTGTGCAGTCAATCACACCTATTGAAGTCAGGGTAATTTAAAACTTTCATTCGCTTAAACAGAAAAAATTTACTATATTTACATCTCTTATATAGGAATAAAATCACATATAAACGTGTGAATATATGGAAGAGATTGACTGATAAAATGGGTTTCTTTACAAGCTTGATTGCCATACTACTCACAAACTACTATTAAATACATCTCACTTTTAGATTTCTAAGAGTAATATATATATATATATATGTATATATTTGTGCTCTATCCAAAACTACATGATAAATTATTTCAGACATTATAGACAAAAAGAATGCAATAATCACACAAAAAGAATTTTAAAATCTCAGTAGGGGAAAGAAAACTGTTGCTTTTGGATCTGTCCACATTCTGGACCAGAGCTGTGTGAAAATGGTCACTCAGACAGGCACAAACATGCACAACAGCAACAGCACTGTCACACAATAAAAACCTCAGGTTTCTTTACTAATAATTCTCAGGAGTAGCAGGATGTCTAAAGTTTACCATAGAGATCAATTTGTGAGATGAAAAATGTTTTTGAGCGAAGAAAAATCACGGTTTTTACAGCAGTTCCCTCTGTAGCTCACTTCCCAGATTTATTCTATCCTTTTACTGCACAAACCCATCAAATTCTGACCACTTGAATGACAAGGATGCACAGAACCTATTTCACATCTGCTCACTGAACCTGAAGAATGATTTATAGTGAAAAGGAAAGGACAAGGACCTTCTCGTTATACTGATGGATAAGCTGAAATGCAAAGCAGTTAATTCAAAGTGAAAAAGCAATAAAGTCAATAGTAAAACTCACCACAGTTTTGTTTACTATCCTAAATCCTTACTATCCTAAAATACAAGAATAGCTGTAAAAGCCTTTTGACTACTTAATGTTTTCCTATATCTACATGGTAGGGTAAGGGATAAAGGATCCCCAACAATGGCAATCCACAACAAAGCATTCTTGACATCATTGTGGGATTTATAGAAATCAGAGGGTTTTAGGAAAGCTAAGAAAGCAGGCCTTAAGCAGAAGTTRTGGGAACAGATGCTAAAGCAGCAAAAAAGATTTCTAGGCCATGGTGTAGACGTGAGAAATAGAACAATAGGCTTGTGTTAGCTCACCTTCTAAGTTGCAACAAGTTTATTTAATGTATATTTTAGAAGGTTAAAAATGAATGGAGCTCTGTGCTTAGACTTCTATGAACAAGCTATTGTGCTAAGAATAAGCCTCATTGTTTTAACCAGAATCATGTATGCTTCAAGATTATTGGATAGAATTATTGTCAATATGCCTTTTCTCTATGTGATTGGATGAAACTTACTCTGGGTCTGTCTTATGCTTTGCTGTAATGTCAAGWTTCTTTGGCATTCTGTGAAACCAGTGAGCTRGTCACATCAAGTTGTCTCCATTGTAAAACAATGTTATGAGACTGATGTGAAAAAATAAACCTCTCATAGACCTGATTCCAGGTGTCCCGTCCTGTTTGTGCTGTAAATATATTGCTGGCGTGCAAATTGGGTCTTTAGGGCCATATTGGCAAACTGGTGCCCCGTGTGAGGATACTTTACATTTAGCCTAGAAGAAAAAAGAAAATTTTGGATAATACCGGCCGCCGGAGACCCAGGTTGTGAACAAGGAGCCGTAGTCCATCCCCTAGCCTTCTGCATCTGCTGTATATGTAAGTAGTTTTTCTAGGGGCTTCCTGGGTGACGAGATGGGAAATCAATTATCTAAAACAGAATGGGACGTCTTTTACCAGCTTGAGAAAATTTTACAAGATAAGGGACGAACAGACATTTCAAAAAATGAAAAGACTTGTTACTCTGGGTAAAAGCGAACACTCAAAATATAGACTTGCAATCTGCTTTTACCTTTGACTTTTGGGATCATATAGGCTGGAAATTGTACAACTTGTTCTCTCTCAAAAAGGATGAGACTGTTTGCCGATTGATCCCGGTCTCCAGAGCCTTGCTGGAGAGTTTTAAGCAAAATGCTGAGCCATGAGCTAAAGGTTTTGGCTCAAATCCTTCAAATCCAATTGATATGGAGCCAGTTTCCGTTTCGGGGGGTTTTCCGGGTTCTGATCGGGGGGATTCCCTTCCTTCGGGGGCGTCTGGTGCTTCTCCTGACAATGCTGGCTGCGTCGCGTCCTCCAGAAACTTGGATCCGGAACAACTTTCAGCTGTGGTCGCTTCCCAGGCTTCTTCCGCGCCTTCCATCCTCCCTGCAGTTGAAAACAGCCCTCCATCCCTCCCTCGGGGAGAAAATGAACTTTTGCAATGTCGGGAAAATTGTTCGGATTTTTCGTTGTGTTCTGAGAACATGAAAGCTTGTGAAAGTGGCATGGGGGAGGGTGCACTCCGCACGGAGGGTGGAAAAGAGGATTTGCAGAGGTTTTGTGATAAAGAAACTATGTGTTCTGAGATTGTACAAGCAGGGGTGATTGAAAAGGGTTTGGTTGGTCGGGAGTCTGTGGAGGTCTCTCCTGCTGCTGCTTTCTCTTCTCGGGAGAGCAACCTGAGTGTGTCTTGTGATCCAAAGAGTCCTTTGTTAGTAAATAGTTCGAATAAGCCAGGGTTTTCTGTTGTTCGCCAGGCTTTTGATGTAAAAAGTGAGGTGGATGTGAATTTAACTCTGTCTTCAGAAGACAAGGCAGGGAGAAGGACAGAGGTGACAGACAGAAACCAGGGGGCTGTGGCCAAAAGGAGATTTGAAAGCAAGGCAGAGGGTTTTCAAAAGGCTTATGTGGAAACAGAAACTGAAATTTTACAAAATTCTAGTTCCTTTGCTGTTGAGAGAAAAGACAGCATTTTACATTCTCACCCTGATGTTGGCAGTTCTCCAATTGATGCCCCACAAACAAATGGGCTTTGTGAGATGAACCACTGTTGTTTACAAAGTATCAAAAATATAAAATCAAGGTCTTTTTCTGGGCAAAACTCCAACTCTGGCTCTCTTCCATCATGTAGAGAGCACGCTCCCGTCCCAGCCCCTCAGGGCAGGGCTCCGGAGGAGGTGTGGTCCTTGACCCAGCCCTCCTCCGTCCTTCTGGGCAGGGCTCCAAGGGGTCGTGTTGTTTAGATGTCTCTGCCAAGAAACCAGAGGCGCGTTCTCCAGCCCAAACTCGCAGAGCTCCCAGGAAAGTTTGTTGCTGCCAAGAATCTGTGTCTGCCAAGAATTTAGACCCTGGCATTGTTCCCAGAACAGCTTCTTTCAGTGAAGCTGTYAATTCTAACCATGAAAACGTACTTAACTTACCAAATTGGTCTTGAATTAATAAAAAATTAGAAAGAGAAATGGATTCAAAGAAACAATTCCTTGCATTACCTGTTCGTTATGGCAGAAATGTTGCCAACCCTGGATATGAGAGTCTTTCTCATCATGATATCAAAGAATTGCGTCAGGCTTTGAAAGAAAGTTTATTTTCTTCTCCCTATTTTAATAATGTGTTGAGAAGTATTTTTAATTCTTATGATCTGGTCCCCGCTGATTGTCAAAATGTAGCCTCCCTGATTTTAACCAATTCATAATATCTTTTATGGGAATCACACTGGAAAAAATTGTGTTGCTTTGCTTTTTGTAAGCCAAGTCATGTTAAAAGGATTGTCATGTGAAAACATTCTAACCAAAACGAACAAAGCTGTCATGATGTATATGATTTGCTAATATCTTGTTGTACAAGTTTTGTCTTCAGTTCGACGGAAATCTCCAAGATCCAAGATTCTACACTGCATGGATGATTTGCTCATCACAGCTTCAACGCAGACAGAGATGGAGCGAACCCGTGCCACTGTTGTGACTGCAATCCAAAATACTGGACTTGACATTTCTCAAGGCTGCGACATCACATCTTCAAGAACCTTAACCCCTGAAGCCCATGCAGCCCTGGACAAGATCACAGAAGCTCTTCAAAGACGACAAGCTCATCGCTGTGTTCCTGAAAAGCCTTTCTTTTTTGCCATTTTAGGAGAAAAGATGCAACTTTGTGGTCTCATTTTTCAGTGGGACCCTTCTGAGCCTGATCCTTTGTTAATAATTGAATGGGTCTTTCTTCCCTACAGGTTTCCAAAAACTATTTTCACAGTTTWAGAAATGATTGCACAAATTGTAATGAAGACCAGATCCAGATTGTTAACTTTAGCAGGCCAAGAATTTTCAGTTATCTATTTACCATTGAAAAAAGATTATCTTAATTGGGCCATGCAAAACTCTGATGATTTACAGTACGCATTTTTGGGATTCCCAGGTCTCTGTTCTGTTCACTACCCAGCYCACAAACTATTGCAGGCAAAATTGAGTTTTAGAGAGAAACCCAGATTAAGTGAAGAACCTTTGAACGCAGTAACTCTCTTCACTGATGGCTCTGGCAAAACTCACAAATCAGTTGTAACGTGGTTGAACCAAAAAACTAATGCTTGGGAATCCGACATTCAGACAGTAGAAGGGTCTCCTCAAATTGTTGAACTTGCTGCTGTGGTTYGGGCTTTTCAGCTTTTCCCACAACCCCTTAATTTAATCACAGATTCTGCTTATGTTGCTAATGTAGTTAAGAGATTGGAAGGGTCAATTTTAAAAGATGTTAGTATTGATACTTTATATCGTTGGCTTTCATGTCTTTATACAACTTTGCAATATAGAACTAATCCATATTTTGTTTCTCACATTAGGGCTCATTCTTCGCTTCCTGGATTCTTAGTGGAAGGAAACGCGAGAGCGGACAATCCGACAATGGTTGTTTCAAACACTTTACCAAACATTTTTGAACAAGCAAAACTGAGTCATGCCTTTTTTCATCAAAATGCACAAGCACTTGTGCGAATGTTTCAAATCACTAAAAGTCAAGCTAAAACTATCATCAGTACTTGCCCTGACCGTCAGCTTGTGCAGCCTCCTGTTTCTACAGGAGCTGTCAACCCACGAGGTTTGTAAAGCCTGCAGTTATGGCAAACAGACATCACTAAATATCCTTCCTTTGGCAAATTTAAAAATATTCATGTCTCAGTGGACACGTTCTCTGGTGCAATTTTTGCTTCTCTTCACACAGGTGAAACAGGCAATAATGCCTGCCATCATTTCCTGCAAGCTTTTGCTTCATTGGTTGTACCCCAAGAAGTAAAAACTGACAATGGTCCCGCATACATATCACAGAAATTAGCCACATTTTTAAAAGAATGGGGTNAATTTTTGCGGAACAATGGTCAGCCTTGTTATTTCCAGACCCAGGTACTTCCAGGGTGGCATCCGTTGAATCTTCTCTTGCTGGAGCTCGAATCCTGCAGCAATCAATGCATTGATTGTCAGGTCAAGCACATGGGTAAGCAAGTCRTCGGTYRGAGSACAAATTAGGATGTCATCCATGTAATGGAAGA
This sequence comes from Cardinalis cardinalis, assembly GCA_014549065.1. Classification (NCBI taxonomy): domain Eukaryota; kingdom Metazoa; phylum Chordata; class Aves; order Passeriformes; family Cardinalidae; genus Cardinalis; species Cardinalis cardinalis. The sequence continues at coordinate 11,408 of JACDOX010000206.1, read as the reverse complement.
TGATGACATCTTCCACGGCTGTACGAATCGGGGACAGCAAGGAAGCAACATACAATTGGCAGATCACAGGGCTGAGCTTCATATCTTGTGGAAGAACACGCCAGTGGTAGCGCTTGCTTGGGGCTTCACGGTTGGTGGATGGAACCGTGAAGGCGAAAAGTGGGACATCGTCAAGGAGTAAGGGAATTTGGAAGAAAGTCTTTTATGTCAATAATTGCCAAATTCCAATTTTGGGGGAGCATCGCTGGGGACGGCATCCCGGGTTGAAGGGGACCCATGTCTTCAGTAATATTATTAATTTGTCGGAGATTGTGCAGGAGCCGCCACTTATCTTTGTTGGGCTTTTTGATGACAAAGACTGGGGAGTTCCACTCTGACATGGTCTCCACTAGGTGGCCCTTAAGTAACTGCTCTTGGACGAGCTCGTTGAGCGCCTTCAATTTTTGTTTATTGAGCRGCCACTGGGCTACCTGTACTGGTTTATCAGATTTCCAATTCAGCTTCCAGGTAGTGCACTCTACAGTGGCCGCTGCTGAAAAACCTGGGGAGCCACTGGGAGGTAAATTCTGGCTCCCCATTGGGCAAGAAGGTCCCTTCCCCACAGGGGTTCCGTGTAATCTAAAACGAACGGGTGTACAGACGCCAATTGCCCATCTGGCCCCTTAATTTGTACGACACTCTTTGATTGTCGGGCCACTTGCATGCCCCCAACACCTTCGACACGTCTTGTAATTCCCAATGCGATGGCCATTCCTGAGAGGGAATGATTGTCACATCCGCCCCAGTGTCCAGTAGGCCCTCAATAATTTTCTGATCCTCCCCTCTAAAAAAAGGAACACGTTATTCTGGGTTTTTCTCTCCCCAACACTTGAGCCCATGCTACTGCAGGACGTCTAGATTGAAAGGGTAGCGCAGGGTTTAAACCYAACTCGGGCATAAGAAATGCCTGAGCTACTATTTGTCCTTTGGGGAGAAAGAGGGGAGGGCGGACACAGTACAGCATCAATGAAAATTTTCCTGGGTCTGAGGAGAAGAGACCCGGGACCACATTCAATTCGAGTGGAGTGAATTTTGTGTCTCCGACAATGACCCACTTACAACGTCCAATCCGTCTCCAGTTGCCAGGGCACTCAGGGCACACGGTCACCCAATGGAAATTGGAGTCTTTCAGATGTAATGGTTGAGCGAGCTGCAACCTGTATGGGTCAGATTTAGAAAATGTTGTTAGAATGGGATATGGTTTAGAGTGATATAAACCTGTCAAGTCCGGTGAAACTTGTCAGGAACAGAGGTAGGCACGGGTGGTTCACTTCCCCTCCCCCCCCTCCAGATGGTGTCAAGCCCGCTTTATTTATATCATGGTGCAGGGGGAGACTGCGCTCACAAGTTAGTTTTTTTGTGGGGGATTCCCCTGTCAGCTCTTCCCCTTCTTATAATTTAAAATCTCCAGTCTTAAAGGGCAGTCTGGCATCCAATGCCCTACTTTCCCACAAAGATGACATGGGGAGATCATCTTCCGTGGTGGTCCTGGGGTGTCAGGCTGCGATGGTTGGTTGGACGGAGAGGTAGCAGAGTCCATAGGTGCGGCATCAAAGGTGTCGGCAGCGGCAATTCTACGAGGTGGTTGTTGAGCCCTCTGATWAGGAGCTCCTAATGTCAGTGGAACCCTGCGGGCGCAGACTTGGAGCATTTGTTGTAGGGTGGGGGAAGGATCNCCTCCTGTTTCTACAGGAGCTGTCAACCCACGAGGTTTGTAAAGCCTGCAGTTATGGCAAACAGACATCACTAAATATCCTTCCTTTGGCAAATTTAAAAATATTCATGTCTCAGTGGACACGTTCTCTGGTGCAATTTTTGCTTCTCTTCACACAAGTGAAACAAGCAATCATGCCTGCCATCATTTCCTGCAAGCTTTTGCTTCATTGGTTGTACCCCAAGAAGTAAAAACTGACAATGGTCCCGCATACATATCACAGAAATTAGCCACATTTTTAAAAGAATGGGGTGTTCGTCACATCTTTAGTATACCTCACTCTCCCACAAGCCAGGCAATTATTGAAAGGACACATCAAACACTAAAACGCATCTTAAATCAACAGAGAGGGGGAGCTGAGGTCACACCTCAGATGAGGCTGAACAAAGCTTTGTATGTTTTCAATTTTTTAAACAGTTCGGRTGCAGAACCCGATCCACCAATCTTTAGGCATTTTTCAAATAACACACAGGCAAAACTRAAAGAAAATCCTCCTGTTCTAATTAGAAACCCTGAATCTRGACAAATTGAAGGTCCTTTCYGATTAATAACCTGGGGCAAAGGGTATGCTTCTGTCTCTACAGGTGCTGGAATCAAGTGGGTCCCTGCTAAAAACGTCAAACCGTATCGCACCCCAGAACGTGTTGATGAGTCCAGAACCGAGTAAGCAAGTACGCAGATGTGAGCCGAGCGGAGAGATCCCTGGTCACGACTGATGTTCCTTGTGCATTGGTGGAAATTGCAAACTCTGATTTTGTGTTAATGTTCTTTATAAGGGTGTCAATTTTATGTCAACTGTTTGTTTCCTAGGGCTGATTTTTGGCAAAAGTTTAGGTTTTTGTCTTTGTTGAAAGTAAAGTTTTAAAATTGCTATGTAAGTGAAGATTTTGCCAGAACTTGGCTCATGAAAAAGATGGAGCAAGTGCAAGTTGTATGTTGGTGTTGGTGGGTTTTAATTGTTTCTTGTTATGCGGATTTGCCTGTGGAACAACCGAAAACAAATGTTTGGGTGACCTTAACCAAGGCAGCAAGCTCAGATACTATATGTTTGTCTAATTCGGAACCAGAAAAACCTTTCTCAACCTGTCTGGTTGGTGTGCCAGTAAAAGAGCTGCCTGTGATCAAAGAACAACCTAGTGGTAAGCCAGGTAAAATTTATAGTGGAAACAATCCTGCATTGGATTGGAACGTTTGGTCCAAAAAACTTCCCAAGGCAGCATCTGAACCCCAAGAGTTAGAAATCCTTGGTTCTTTAACAATGGATTTTTGCTTTACCTTTATAGCTAGTGCTTCACAAAAAGGTGATCCTCCGAAGTACAATGTTACTCCCCATTATTTTGCATACAGAAATTTGAGTTTTTGGTGTAATTTTTCAAACAGTCGGGACGTGATTTCTGAAGCTGACCAATATCCGCGGCAATCGCCTAAGGGATATTGGTTCATTTGTGGAGATAGGGCTTGGCAAGGCATTCCAGTGCACCTTGAAGGTGGCCCTTGTAGCATTGGGATGCTCACAGTAATTGCACCCACTGCCAAAGCGGTCATGAAAAAGAAACAAAGGAGAACAAGAGCTGCTCCTCMTTATGAGGAGGACTGTCAGAGTGATTTCATGCCTTGGAAATCTGCAAGGAGRGTTTCAACAAGTATATTTTTACCCCAATTGGCTTCAGCAGTGGCATTGAAACAATTAGATAGAGTTGGATGTTGGCTGAGCAAACAAGCTAATACCACATCCTCTGCAATTAGTGATATGTTAATCGATGTTGATAGTGTTAGGCATGCTACCCTTCAAAATAAAGCAGCAATTGATTTTCTTTTACTGGCACAAGGGCATGGTTGTGAGGAATTTGAAAGATTGTGTTGTATGAATCTGTCTGATCATTCTGAATCCATTCACAAAAGCTTACAAAAACTGAAAGATTTGACAGCCCAAATTAAAGAGGATGGTGGATCCTGGTTGCATGATCTGTTTCAAGAATGGAATTTTGCGCCTTGGCTAAGTCAACTTTGCAAGATAGGTCTCTATGTATTGGGTGTTTTGGTAATGATATTGATAGTAACTCCCTGCATACTTCAGTGTGTGCGGAGAATGATGAACAAAACGGTCAGAGAAGTTTTTGTCATACAAGAGAAAGAATTAGGAAGTAGAAATACAGAGAGTGTTCGAAATCTCACTGAACTGTCAGATGAAGGTATAGAAATGGAAGAGGGTTTTGAGTTAAGACCCTGGAATCGACAAGAGTTTTTTCAACAATGACTTGTAACTGTTGTCAAAAGTGACTTGTATCTTTTCACTGACTAGGCCTTCACAGCATTAAGTTGCTGTGCTGTAACATAGCAATGCTTAGTATTGGCACGAATAGGCCTCAAGCGGATAGCAAGCAAAAAAGTTATAGTAGAGGTATGAAATGCAAGTAGCAAACGACACGAATATGGAGGTTTCTTCTTGTGTTAAGAGAGAGGGGGAATTATGGGATTTATAGAAATCAGAGGGTTTTAGGAAAGCTAAGAAAGCAGGCCTTAAGCAGAAGTTATGGGAACAGATGCTGAAGCAGCAAAAAAGATTTCTAGGCCATGGTGTAGACATGAGAAATAGAACAATAGGCTTGTGTTAGCTCACCTTCTAAGTTGCAACAAGTTTATTTAATGTATATTTTAGAAGGTAAAAAATGAATGGAACTCTGTGCTTAGACTTCTATGAACAAGCTATTGTGCTAAGAATAAGCCTCATTGTTTTAACCAGAATCATGTATGCTTCAAGATTATTGGATAGA
>JACDOX010000205.1:1182305-1192305 GCA_014549065.1 Cardinalis cardinalis | reverse complement strand
AGAAGAGAAGAGAAGAGAAGAGAAGAGAAGAGAAAAGAAAAGAAGAGAAAAGAAGAGAAAAGAAGAGAAAAGAAGAGAAAAGAAAAGAAAAGAGGTGGCTGTGGCAAACACCAAACCCAGCCATGCAGGCCCTTCCCTGTCCCCCACAGAGGCTGCTCAGCTCCAAGGCATCTCACGAGGTGGCCCTGGGCACAGGATCCCTTTTTGTGCCTTTCTGTGCCCATCCAGTCCCAGTCCAGCCCTTTGTCTCCATCTCCATCACGACAGGGAGGTTATCCCCGCCTTCTCCTGGACACCTCCCTTGACCAACACCATCCCATCTGCAGGTGTCAGGACTCCCCTCCTGCTCCCTGTCGGGAATGTTCATCCCAAAAGCCAAGTTTCCAAACTGCTYTGAGACATGATGAGGTTATTTCAGCTCCCTGGAAAAGTTACAGGGACACTTCTTTGGCACAGGGTCAGGGCTGAGAATCTCTGGATTCAGCAACGTGGACAAAGCTGGAAGATCCCAGAGTGTATAAATCAGACAGGAGGGTTATTTCTGAGGGGATGTAATACAGCCATCCTGACGTTACAGTAATTCTTGGGATAGGCTCACTGAAAGGAGTTCAGGAATTTGAAGTATGGGTGATGAGAAATTATTTTGGAACCAGCATATTCACTTTATTGAGAGTAGTAGTAAGGTGCCCATAAATCTTTCTAGGAGCATTTCAGGTACTTTTATGACTCTTGCATGGGATTTATTGCACATTTTCAGAAAAAAAAATATAATTTAAAAGGACATTGCCGAGCAGTTTTTATAGCTTTTATTTATTTTTTAATCTCCATTGTTCACAGAGCCCTCCTCAGTGCTGGAAAATGCAATTCTGCCCTGTTACATCTCCCAGACAAGGAATTTTGCTTTCTCTCTGCAATGCTGAGCAGGGATGGAGCTGGAGTGTCTCGGGCTGTAACTGGGCTGGGACAGGCAGATTTTAGGGCAGGCATCCAGTGTGGTGGATGTCACTGTGGGAGGGTAACAGAGGGCTTTAATGTTTTATTTTATTTATTTTTTTTGTTTTATTTATTTAGTTATTTATTCAGCTGTGTAGGGACATCCCATGCAGCCATGGCATATCCCAAAGGCTGCCTTGGAAAATGGAGCAGATGAGGAATGCTGGGGAGTGATCCCCATATCCTGGGCAGGAGAGGGTTTGTTTTATCTGATTCCATCAGGAGCAACTTTTATCAATCACAGATTGACAGAATATCCTGAGCTGGAAGGACCCCAAGGATCACCCAGTCAAACCCCAAACCCTGCCCTGAGCCCCAGCACCCCCACCCTGGCCATCCCTGCAGTGCTGCCCAAATTTCTCCCCCATCCTTTATCTCCCCCATCCCTCACTCTCACACAATCATGGGATGTGCTGAGCTGGAAGGGACCCACAGGGATGATCAATGCCAAAGCCAAAGCCTGCCCAGAGCCCCCAGCAAGCCCAGCCTGGGCATCCCTGGAGCTCTGGCAGCCTCGGGGCCGTGCCCATTSCCTGGGCAGCCTGGGCAGTGCCCAGCACCCTCTGGGGGAAGAACCTTGCCCTGAGCTCCAGCCTGAGCTGCCCTGGCCCAGCTCCAGCCGTGCCCTGGTTGCTGTCCCTGTCCCAGAGCAGGGATGGGAGCTGCCCCTGGGGAGGAGCTRCAKWTCCCTGAGCTCTGCCCTCAGTGTGCCCTGCTCCAGCTGCACACACCAAGAGCCCTYAGCTGCTYCTCCTGTGGCCCCTCCTGACCTTTCACCATCTCCTTGTCCCTCCTTTGGACTCTCTCTYGCAGTTTCATGCCCAGGCTGGATGTTCCCTYGCTCCACTGGAGACGTTTTCCAAATCTGCAGCACTTCTGGCCAGAAATGCAGCCCTGGAGTTTTGGCTCCTGCAGCCTCCTTTGGACAGCCTGAGTTTGCTTAGCCTTCCCTGGCCTTCCTGTTCCTGATTGAAATGCTGCTCTTGAGGCCAGGCACGTTGTGCTGGTGTCTCCTGTGCTGCTGCCATGTCACAGGGACACAGGACATGTGTGTGACACGTGCCAGGGTCACACCCCRAGGCTGGCAGGGAGGGACTGGCAGTGTTGGCACTGCTGCTGAGCTGTGGGCAGGGGGAAGGAGCTGCAGCAGGGGCTCCATCCCTCCTGGCAGGGAGCAGAGGTGCTGGGGCCAGAGGATGGAGTGGGAGGATGGCTCAGAAATCGCTGGGAGGATGGATCAGAAATCGCTGCTCCTGACTCCTCACAGACCCTGAGAGCCTCTTCCAGCAACCCCTTCCCAGCAGGGCTCCCTGGGGGCTCTGCAAGGAGGAAAAAGTTAAACACATCCATCAGGCAGGTCTGGCTCCTTTCCCCTTTCTTCGTCATCATCACCGACCCCTCCACTTCTGTGGGTTTTTCCTTCATTCTCTCTCCCATAAAATGCTTTCCATTTGGTGGCTGTTGTTCCTTTAAATACTTATGAAAGCTCATAAAACTAGGTGGAAACAAGCAGCCGTTTTCTTCTTAGAAAGAAGCTTCTGCCAGCAAAGCAGAAAAAAAAAAAAGTCTTGCTTGAGTGATGCAGAGAAAAGTAAGGAATAAAGGAAAGCAGGGACACAGGCAAGGAAGGTTGATTTTCACATGTCCAGAACAATTGCTTTGCCAAAGACTGTGACCATGAACATCAGCATTTTCCAGCCTTGTTCCAGAGAGCCCATGAAATCTAAATGACAAAAATGGGCTCCTCCATCTCCAGCTGTCAATTCCTGGAGATGTCAGATGCTCTGAGCAGAAAACCTCAAGGTGGAAACCACCTCCCCTGYGGCCAGGACCCTTCTCCTACCAACTGCTCCAGGCTGAGGGGTCAGGATGGAGCAGGAGCTGCTGAGCCCAGAGCTGCAGCCCCAGGGGAGCCACGTTCCTGCCACGCTGCCCTTTGCAGCRGCTGGGTGCAGGAGGCTGAAGCTGCTCCCAGCCTCACCTGCAGCTCTCCAAAGGAGATGCTTTGGTCAGGTTTGCTCCTTAGCAAGTCCTTGATAGGCATTGCTTGGGATGTGCCTTCTCAGCAAAGGCCCTCAGGGACTGTGCATCAAATAAATGGATTGCACTATGAAGACACTCAAGCCCAGCCCCACGATTTCTCCTCTGCCAGGGCAGCAGCTCCTCAGAGAGGGCAGGCTGGTGGCTCTCGAGCTGCAGGTGTTCTACCCACCTGTGCTGATGTGGAGGAGTGACCCTGACTCATTGGCCTTGCCTGTGGTTTTCCTCTCTTGCTCAAATCCTCCTGACACGAGATCCCAGGAGCTGGTGGTATCAATTTCCCAATCGAGGGAGGTCTCCTTGTGAAGTAAAATCACAGCAGCTAAAAAGCTTCCTCTGCAGGTTCATGAGTTTGTTTATTTCTGTTGCCTTTTATCTAGTAACTGATCTATTTTCTTGCATTTTCCACAGTGTCATTGGAAGCTGAAGCTCACAGTGGGCTCAGCAATTAGTGGTAGCACAGAAATATAAGGCAAAAACAAGTATTGCTAATGAGCTGACACATTAAACAATGAGTCACACTTCCATAAGGAGCCCAAATCGAGTTATAACCCTAAATAAACAAGCTGTGAGAAACAGTTTACAAAATATGAATGTGTTACTTATTTAACTGCTGTTGAGAAGCTGCGATCTGAACCCTGAGATGTATTTAAATATCTGAGACAAATCCTCAGCGAGTGCTTTGTCAGACTGCTGGGGCTGCTTGGGATGGAAGAAGCCCACAGCAGGACGAGGGGACCASCAACACACGGCCTTGGGGTTGTGTCCTCCCCTCTGTGTCCTTCCACATCCACGTGGGCCAGGCAGGGGCTGTCCCACACCAGGAAATGGAGGCAGCAAAGGCTGGGAGCCAAGAGAGGCTGCAAATCACAGAATCACTGGGTTGGAAGAGACCTTTGAGGTCATCAAGTCCAACCCATGCCCTAAACACCTTCACTAAGCCATGGCACCAAGTCAGGTACCAATATCAGGAATGTTCCTCCTCTCACAGGGGTCTCTGGGCAATGCCAGTGTCTTGGTTTGGAAAGACAGGAGTCTGCTAAGGAAGGCAGGAGCCTCCCCTGAAATGGAGAATGTAAACCCTCCCCACCCCTCTGAATCGCTATAAATTTGAAATTAAGGGGCTCTCAGACAAAAATATGGGAGCAGGAAATAACAGTTCTTTAATAGAGAAAAGAAAAAAAAAAAAGGATAAAATAAACAATGCAGTGAACTAAACCAACAGTGCCAGAGTCAGAACCCAGCCTGACACCCTGTGGGTCAGGGTGCTGGCAGCAGTCCCATTGGAATTGTGGCTCAGCCCTCCTGCAGTGCCAGGGGTGGCTCTGCTGGAGCAGGGATCCTGGAGAAAGGTGCAGTCTTCCTCTGAAGATCCAGGGCCAGAGGCAGCTGCTGTTCCTCTGGGCAATCCAGTGCAGAAGCCGTGCTGGTGTTCCAGGATCTCCAGATTATATCCGGGTAGGAATGCTTGGCTCCTCCCTCTGGGCTCCCATCTCCCAATGGGATGCTGTAGTTCTTATCAGCCATGCAGGGACATTCAATAGCTGCTATCAGCAGGTGTCCCCTCCTGAGGGAGGTGTGAATGTGGTCACTCAGAGAGAGAGATAAGGCAAACTGCCCACTTGACAAAGACAATCTGCCCTACAGATGGTAATTGAAAACATTTTGCCTTGCAATCTGGAACAGCCAGAAATTTGGGAATTCTCAGCCTCCTGCCTTCTCAGGCTTCTGTCTGCCCATGCCACCAGGGCCAGCTGTGGGGCTTGTGACAGCCTCAGCTCAGCAGGCTCCAGCTCCTTGTTTTATCTGATTCCATCAGGAACACCTTTTATCAGCCACGGAATCACAGAATATCTGAGTATCTGAGTATCCAGGAGGAGCTCAGACCTGTGGCCACATGTCTGATCCTCCCCAGCCCCTCCTGGTGTCCATCCCATCCTTCCATCCCTCTCCTCACGCTCTCCATCCCCTCAGACTCTGCACTCCTGGCAGACAGTGACAGTCCTCAAAGCACAAGTGGCACAAGGACTGGGACGAGTCCCTGGGCTGGCAAAGTGAAGAGGTTTTAGGGGTCTATTGTGAACAGCAGAAAGCCCAGCAATGGCAAAGGGTGCTGCTCCACAGAGATGGGGAAATTGCTCATAACGAGGCAGGAGAGGCAGACGTGAGCAGGGAGCATTTCAGCATTTCTGCTGCGTGTGGTTGGGAGGAAGCACTTCCAACAGGCAAGGACAATGAAGGGCTCTTCAGGCTCTTGGTACCTAAGGAGAATGTCAAACAACATCTACACGGGACAAACATTTTCAAATCACCCTAAAAATAATAGTAATCTCAATCATCAGCCTAATTTCACGTGTCAAGAGTCTGAAAAGAGCTGGCTGAGGGTTTCTGCAGCCTTGCACAGTTAGTGCTAAATGATTTTATGACCACAGAAATKAGGTGCAGGTCTAGAGCTCAGAGCCCACAAGCACCACAAGAGCCCAGAGGAGGCTCCTGAGCTGCAGGAGTGATGAGTTACTGAGATTGCTGTGAACAGCCTGAGTGGATGCCTGTGTCCCCTGGTCAGTCCCCACTCCTCCACAGCTACCTTCAAACATGATGCTGGATTTGGGGTTTTAGACCCTGCAGACAACGGGCAGAGCTCTCTGGGGAATGCCCAGAGGGTCCAGAGGGGATGTGCAGACAGCTCCAGCTGGGCTGGGACTGTTTGTCCCAACCCTCCCAAGGYTGCTGAGTTCATCCCAGGTGTGGCCATGGGATGGTCCAAGAGGGGAGGAAGTGATGGGAGCTGGGCCTACCCCAGGCTCCCCAGTCAGGGGCACAGAGAGAAGGGGAAAGGGTGAATGCCACATCCTAGGGCAGTGCCAGCCACCAGAGAAGCATCTCATCTCACTGAGTTTATCCCAGGTGCGGCCATGGGATGGTCCAAGAGGGGAGGAGGTGATGGGAGCTGGGTCCAGGCTCTCCAGTGGTGGGGGGAAATAGTGAGTGCCACATCCTAGGGCAGTGCCATCCACCAGAGAACCATCTCAGCCAGCTCTGGTGGCTTCCTCTCTGCACCACGTTGTTGCCCGTGCTGATCCAGGCGAGGGGATGGGGCACAACACCCCTGAGGCTGTGGCATGGGCAGAGGACTGACCCCTTCTCCTGCCAGAGAAGCCCCAGGACTGCAAGGGAAGGGGCTCAGAGTCCCATGGTGGGTGCTGGGCCCCCTCCCCACCTCRGACAGGGCAGGGAGAAACTCCTGGGATGGATCCAGATGGAGCAGCCCTGGGAGAAGGATTTGGGGGTGGTGGTGGGTGAACATGGACACAACAAGCTGGGATTTCTCACTCAGCAATGAATGATTTCTGACACCTGCAAATCCTTCTGTTGGGTGTTAGGAGCAGCTCTAAACCCCTGCCAGGCTGGGAACGTTTGGTGTGGGGCTCAGGGGGGGTTGGACACAGCAGGACAGGCTGGGGACACAGGGCAGGGACAGGACAGCAACTCCMGGYCCTGGGGAGGTAAWTGTCRGATTAATTCCTTTYCTGACCCAGAGATGGGGCATCTGAGGGGTGTTTAAAAAACTTTTATTCCATTTTTATTCTCATGAGAAGGGTGAGACAATACAGATGTTATRATTCAYATTATCACAATCAGAAGTCAATTATTYCCTAATTACAAAACACTATAAGTGTTCCTTGGCCTATCAGCTTTAGCCACACCATGCTGTGGATGCACAGGTAAAACTGGGAATATTGGMAAATCYAGACTGTGCACAGCCCCTCCCCATGGGAATCACTTGGGTTTAACAAGGCCAAGTCTGGTGCTGCCCCTGAGAGCTGGAGGGGCTGGGATGGAGCTGGAGGGGCGGGATGGGGATAGAAGGGAGGGATGGGGATGGAGGGGCTGGGATGGAGCTGCAGGGGCAGGGACGGAGCTGGAGGGTCAGGATGGAGCTGCAGGGTCAGGATGGAGCTGCAGGGGCTGGGATGGGGATGGAGGGGCAGGGATGGAGCTGCAGGGGAAGGGATGGAGCTGCAGGGGCAGGATGGAGCTGCAGGGGCAGAATGGAGCTGGAGGGTCAGGATGGAGCTGCAGGGGCAGGATGGAGCTGCAGGGGCAGGATGGAGCTGCACCTTGCCTCCCCTCTCCCACAAGTTGCCCAGGCAATCCCAGACCCCTCCTGCCCCCGAGCCCAGCCCTGTTCCAGGGCAGCAGCAGCCCGGGGCAGGATCAGGGCAGGGAGCAGCTCCCAGCCTCCCAGCCCTGGGTGTTTTTATCTTTTCCCAACCCTGCCTGTTTCCCAGCTCTTTCCCCTCAGGGCAGCTTCCTCTTCTGGGGAGGTGCGAGGGCAGCAGCTGCCAGCCCCACRCCACAAACCATCCTCCATCCCAGAGCAAAGGGCCCAGAGCTCCCAGCACACCCCGGTAATCACCTGAGCACACACCTTGRCTTTAAGCACATGGTTAGGAACAGATCAGTGCGAGACATCTCCTTAAGCCTCACCTGGGAATCGCTGCTATCACCCAGCCCAAGATGATTTACTCTGATCTGCACTATTGATTTTATGGTGGGAAATGTGGTGATACCTAGAGAGAGAGAGTGAGACGGAGATTTGACTTATGTGAGCACGTGGGGAAGGCTCGGGTCCTCAGCACAGAGCCTGCCTTTTCTGCATCTGTACCAGAATTATTTGTAGTGTTTTATGCACCCATCTGCTCCCTGCATGCTCTCTATAAATCTCCCTGGCTCTCTCACACACACACATGTTTGCTTTCCATGTAGATTACTTATGATGAGAGTCTAATTAGACCCGGGGAAGCCTGCCTACAGAGCGAGCCTGGGGAGAGCTTAATTAAAGTCAATGGAGAAAATTATAGGGGAAAAAAAAAATTAGGGCAGCAAGGAAAAAATATCAAGAAAGAAACCAAGGGGGGAAAAAAAGAAGCAGGGAAGCAACAGCACCAGTGAGGGAGGGTGTGAGGCTGCCAGGCTCCTGGGAAAGCCACCCTGAGCAGCAGGATCAGGGGCAGCACTTGGTGCTGGGGCCTGGGGGTGTTTGTGGGTCAGGAGTGGGGCTGGTGACAAGGTGGGTGGGTATAATTAACTATTGGAGCAATTTGCTAGGAGATGTGGTGGATTCTCCATCATTTGTGGTCCTGGGATGGATGCTGAGGGTGCACGAGAGGGTGCACGGGGCTCTGGATCCTCTCCATGTGTGCCTTGAGCTGTCCTGGTCTCAGCCATGCCCCAGATCCGTGAGCTGGGCAGGCAGGAGGAGAGCAGGGACAGCAGGGAAGCAATGGCACCAGTGAGGGAGGGTGTGAGGCTGCCAGGCTCCTGGGAAAGCCACCCTGAGCAGCAGGATCTGGGGCAGGACGTGGTGCTGGGGTCCGGAGAGCTTGGGGGTGTTTGTGGGGCCTTGGTGAGCAGGGATGCCCAGGTCTGGCTCCTCACTGTGTCCGTCCCCCAGGTCCCAGAGGGGCCCCTCTCTCATTCTCACACRGGAATTTGTGGGAGGTGAGTGATGGAGAGCCCTGGCAGGGCAGCAGGGATTTCAGAGGGCAGGACAGCGCTCTCCCCCAGCACTGTGGAGCCCAGTCACACCTGGCATCTCTTTTAGAAAGTCTTGATTTAAAGACCACAAATGATGGAGAATCCACCAYATCTCTTAGCAAATTGCTCCAATAGTTAATTATACTCCCTGCTTAAAAGATGCATCTTATTTCCAATTTAGGTTTTTCTAGCTTCAGCTTGCAGCCAATGAATCTCATTACATTTTTTATCTGCTAGATTAAAAACCCCTCCATTATCAGAAATCTCCTCCCTCCATAAGTATTTATAGACTATGATCAAGTTGCCTCTTAACCTCTCCTTGATAAAGYAAATAAGCTGAGCCTCTCCATCTCTCCTTGCACAGTTCCACCCATTCCTGCTTCTCCCTGGGCCCTGCACCATCCTGGGCCAAATTCCTGGGGCTGGGCAGGTGAGAGGGGCTGTCCTGGGCTGGGACATGGGGCAGAGCCAGGGTTTGGTGTGGGGGAGATGCACTCTGTGCTCAGGGTGGTGCCAGCACTGGGGAGATCCCACAGGGAGCACAGAGGGGACAGGAGTGGGGAGATGCAGCCCCACATTTCTCCTCACAGAGAAAAGCAAGGCACAATTCTTCCCAAGAATATTTCTGGCTTTCACATTTTCCGAATCTCAAAAAAAGGAAAAACAATTCTTAACTTATTTGCTGTGCCTGTGTTTGTGCCAAAGCAGAGTGCAAATGGAGATTGTTCACCCACAGTGATGGGGTTTTGGTTCCTTGGCCTGTCAGGGCCAAGTGTGCAGCCCCACATTTCTCCTCACAGAGAAAAACAAGGCACAATTCTTCCCAAAAATATTCTTATCTCATTTGCTGTGCCACTGTTTTTTCAAAAGTGGAAGGTAATATGGAGATTGTTCACCCACAGTGATGGTGTTTTGGTTCCTTGGCCTCTCAGGGCCAGGTGTGTGTGTGTGTTGGGACTGTTGGTGACAGTCACGAGATGTCACGCGATTCTGTGCAGTGAGTGCAGGGTTGAGTGCGTGGCAGATTCAGTTTAGATGTAATGTAATACAGTGTAATATAGTATAGAATAAATAGTATAATAAAGTAATTAATTAGCCTTCTGATAAGATGGAGTCCTCATCATTCTCTCCCCTTGTCGGGGGTTCCCTTGAATACAACAGGGAGAACCAGTTGGGAATCTTGGGGTCATTGGGGTTGGGAAAGGCTCCAGGAATTACAAGCCCAGCCTTCTGCTGGATCCCACCGTGCCCACTGAGCCACGTCACGGAGCTGCTTGGGTTTTGAGCACTTCCAGGGATGGAGACTCCAGCACTGCCCTGGGCAGCCCCTTCCAATGCTTGACTGTCGCAGACATCTTTTATAGAAAATCCTTTCCTTAGGATTTTTCCTCCTGAGAAGCTGAGAGGCCTCAGGAACAAAATGTAA
>JACDOX010000205.1:1158996-1177295 GCA_014549065.1 Cardinalis cardinalis | reverse complement strand
GGTTTGGGTGGGAAGGGATCTTCAATGCCAGCTCATTGCAGCCCAGGGCCACCTCCCACTGTGCCAGGTGCTGCAGCCCCAATGTCCAGCCTGGCCTTGGGCACTGCCAGGGCTCCAGGGGCAGCCMCAGCTGCTCTGGCAATTCCAGCCCAGACCCTGCCCACCCTCACAGACAGGAATTTCTCTGGGTAGCCACGATGGATGAAAGCAGCCCAAGAAGGCAGGATGTGCTCCATCACTTGTGTTGAAATCTGGTTTTTGAGCTTGACTTACAATTCTGGGCAAGGCCAATTTGCATTTTCCTTTACCTGGAAGCCATCAACCAACAGCAACAGAGCACCTGAGAGGCAGCACCCAACAGTCCTGATAAAGAAAAAGCACTGGATGGATGTGAAATCACAGCCATTGGGGAGCTGCTCCAGGTCCCCRTCCCATCCTGAAAGCCTGGCTTTCAAGAGCTCCTGCAGAGGCTGACAAAGTGAAACACCAGACAGACATGTTTGGGGTTCTGCCATGACAACACWCCAAAAGAAAATGTCATCAGTTTTGAGAAATTTCTCTCTGCAAAACATCTCCCAAGGTCAGCAAAGACCAAGCCCAGAAGATCAGGCAAATGCAGAGTGAAAGGAATTCAAAACTCGCTTTGGTGGTGACCGTGGTGCTGGTGCTTGGTTGAACTTAAAGGTCTTTTCCTTTGAAAATTCACCTCAGGGCACTGGAGCTGCTCCCCTCCATGCCCAGATGTGTGCAGGACCTGAGGGCARCTCTGCTGTCCCACCTTGGCCAGACAGGACCATGACAGAACAGGCACACCCCAGGCAGGGCACAGAAGCCCCAGGGGACCCCACAAAGCTCTCAGAGCATCTCTGGCCCAAGGTCAGCCCAGACCTGCTGGACTTCACCCAGAAAATTGCCTCTGGTCAGAGGAACAGGACCCAGGTTCCATGGAATGGTGGGGGTTGGCACATTGAGCAGAAATGCAATTTTCCCCTCGAGTTTCCTCTCTGGAAACTCCATTTTTGGAGGTGCTGAGGACAGCAGGGCAGCACCCAGGATTCTGGGGGCTCAGCTCAGTAATTCCTTCCTGGTGTGTTGGCTGGAGCTCACACACAGGTGATGAACCATCCAGTGGGATAGAAGGGAAGATCCCAGTGGAATCTCAACCACCAGCTGCCCACAGGGCCCCATGCCCTGGATCTCATCACATCCCCCATGCCCTGGGGTGGGACAAATCCTGCAGTGACATTACCAGGAGCAGCAGAAATAGGCCAATCATAGACTTTTCTCTGACATATTTTCTTCTAGTTTATTCCAGGTGTCCTCATGCTCCTCCCAAACTCAGCTGTTTTCAGACCTGGGGCTTTGTCTCTTCCATTTTTTTATTTTCTTCTTTTCAGTCTTATCTCTTTTTCCTTTTTGGCGGAGGAGGAAATGAAACCAGTGGAAATTTTTAGGTCATGAAAACTGAGATCATTCCAAAACACTACTTTTCTTTTAAAGAACAGGAATTTAATATCATTTTTGCTGACCTAATGTGGTAATATTTCACTCATGTCTGACCACAGCGAATTTCAGAGAGCCCCACCAGAGACACCTCTGATACCTGAATGTGTCCAGACCAGATCCCAGACCTCCTGTGAATATTTTGGGTCCCACCAGCTGATCCAAACTTGTTCCATGAGCAAGAAAACGAACAGAGATGCCTGGTGCAGACGCACAACCAGGGGCAGACACAGCAGGGACCCATCCCCATCTTCTGCCCAGCAATCCCCCATCTTCTGTGCCACCCTCACCCAGCACAGGGGGGTTTGAAGCGCTGGCATTTCCTGGGATCTGTGATGTCTGTAGTGGCAGCAGCACCACGAAATAAGGACAGATCTCTCCTGAGCTCTACCATCAGACCAGAAGGCCAGAAATGTGTCCTCAACAGGATGGCAGAGGATTGTCCTCCTCCTCTTTCCCACTGGAGGTCCTCCAGTGTGGTCRAACAAGCCCAATTTGTGTTCTGCTCTTGAGGGACAGTAGAAAAGTTTGGTATGGGGGGACTTTGCACTGAAACAGCTCCCAGCTCCCAGGGAGAAGCACTCTCATGGGACAGGGCACATCTTTAAACATGCTCTTCTAACAGGGTTTCACTGAGTGGGCCTTGCTGCTGTTCTTTGGTCATGGCTTCTTCATGAGAAACAAATCCTGGTGCCGTGCAGGAGCACAGACATCTCTGAGCATCTCGGGAACCAGAGCCAGGGCTGGAAATCAAACCCTGGGTGTGCAGGGCAGGGTTTGACTTCCTCTGCTCCTCACTGCAGCAGAGAGGGATTAAACCAAGGCTGGATTTTCCTAAGAGAAGCTCTAAAAACCCGAATTCCAAGCTGCACTCCCCCATGCCCCCCACCCTCCGATCTTGAGGCTGAACTCTCACCCTGATCCCTCTGAGATGGAGGCCCTGGTCGGCCCCTAGACATCTCCAAAGAGTTTTATGCCTGCCACAGGGGTTTGAACATGGTCTCCCCTCCACTGCTGTGATGTGGGGGTGGCAGAGGGGAGCTCAGGCCCCGTGGTGGTGAGAGGGAGGGATGCTCTGATTTCTGATTTACTGATTTCCCAATTACACTGTGGGCCCTCAAGCAGCCGCCAACAAAGAGCGCGTTAAAGCTCTACACTACAAAAATATAAGAACTTCACGACTCCCTCCCCATTAACAGGCTAACCTATATTCAAACAGGAGAATTAATGCTAGAATGAGTAACCAGGGTCCTCCCTCTRCGAYGCAAGCTTACATCCSTACATTATTAACAAATCACCAATATACGGCAAATCAAACAAGCACAGTATTAAGTATCTTGTTAACCCAACAGAGGAGAGGGGAGCTCAGGCCCCATGGTGGTGACAGGGAGGGAGGGATGCCCRTGGAGGCTGGGGCTGTGCTGGCACACCAGAGCCAGGTGCTGGTGCTGACTGCTGATTTATTGGCAGGGCTGGTAGGTGTTGCATTGGGTTAAGTATTAACAGATCTCATGAGCCTCATTAGCTGTCCTCTTTTCACTCTCCAGCTGAAGAGTTACTGCTCCAAAATCTATAGTGCCTTGGCAGCTGCCTGGCTGATTCCCAGGTTAACCCTCACAGGGCTGCTCCCTGCCATCCCTGTGCACATGGCGTGTCACAAACCACAGACACCCCAGTCCTGGGGCTCTCCTGCTGCTGGCCAGAGAGGCAGGAAGCCTCTTGGACCATTGCCATGCACATCTCTGCCCTCCAGAAGCCAGAGACCCTCTGAGCACAGAGCCAGCCCTCACCAGCCCTCTTCCATACCAGCAAAGGTGGCTCCTGGGCAGGCCCCTGGGCACTGGGACATCCCCCTGCCCAGCTGGGTCTGCAGCAGAGATCTGCCTGCCTGAGGGTGGTACCTGGCCATTGGCATCTTGTCTTGGTTTGGAAAGACAGGAGTCTGCTAAGGAAGGCAGGTGCTTCCTCTGAAATGGAGAATGGAAACCCTCCCTACCCCTCCAAATTGCTATAAATTTGAA
This sequence comes from Cardinalis cardinalis, assembly GCA_014549065.1. Classification (NCBI taxonomy): domain Eukaryota; kingdom Metazoa; phylum Chordata; class Aves; order Passeriformes; family Cardinalidae; genus Cardinalis; species Cardinalis cardinalis. Next base: position 1,173,771 of record JACDOX010000205.1, on the reverse strand, counting down.
ATTAAGGGGCTCTGAGGCAAAAAATATGGGAGCAAGAAATAACAGTTCTTTAATAGGGAAAGGAAAAAAATAAAAGGATAAAATAAGCAATGCAGTGAACTAAACCAACAGTGCCAGAGTCAGAACCCAGCCTGACACCCTGTGGGTCAGGGTGCTGGCAGCAGTCCCATTGGAATTGTGGCTCAGCCCTCCTGCAGTGCCAGGGGTGGCTCTGCTGGAGCAGGGATCCTGGAGAAAGGTGCAGTCTTCCTCTGAAGATCCAGGGGCAGAGGCAGCTGCTGTTCCTCTGGGCAATCCAGTGCAGAAGCCGTGCTGGTGTTCCAGGATCTCCAGATTMTATCCGGGTAGGAATGCTTGGCTCCTCCCTCTGGGCTCCCATCTCCCAATGGGATGCTGTAGTTCTTATCAGCCATGCAGGGACATTCAATAGCTGTTATCAGCAGGTGTCCCCTCCCCAGGGAGGTGTGAATGTGGTCACTCAGAGAGAGAGATAAGGCAAACTGCCCACTTGACAAGATAAGCTGCCATACAGATGGCAATTGAAAACATCTTGCATTGCAATCTTCAACACATCTCCAGCAGGGTCAGCCTTCCAGCCCCCCAGCAGCATCCCTCAGCCCCAGGGATGCAGGTGCCATCTGATCCCATCTGAACCCATCACCCTCTGACAGTCTGGTCAGAGAGAAAGTCAGAGAAACTTTCCCAGGCATTGCTCTGGGGAGTTTTGAGAAAGCTCAGGAAAAAAATTTAAAATAATCCTTAATCTTTGCAGCTGGTGTTTTGAACTTGTAAAATGTTGACAAGAGTGTTACTCCTAAATAGCCAATGGTGTGAGGGGTGTTGATTGAGGAYCAATCAGGTCCAGCTTCTTGGAACAGTCTACAAAAGATTGGGAAGTCCAATAAACTTCACATTTGCCTTCTGAGATTGGAGCTGTGTCACTTCATTCAGCTGCCCCTAATAATACAACAGTGACAGCAGGACAGATGCCAGGAGGCTCAGGGGTCATGGGCTCACCCCAGGGCAGATGCCAACAGGGGTCACGGGCTCTGCAGACCCCAGAAGGGGCTCAAACTGCAGACACCCCSTGCTTGGTCGGGCACAGCCCACAGCCAGGGCTCTGCTGTCATGAGCAGCCCAGGAGGCGACACAGTGACACAAACCGCTGGAGATGTCACATCCACCAGGCCCCTGGGGCAACCATGGGGATCTCCAGGGATCTCTGCTCAGGAGCACCGAGCACAGGGCCAGGAGTGACCACAGGAGCACCAGGTGTGACCCCTCAGCCAGGGGCTGGCCCAGGGAGCTCCTGTGGCTCCCCTCAGTCCTACTATGTCACAGACATCTTTTGTGAAAAATCCTTTCTTTAGGATTTTTCTTCCTGAGAAGCTGAGAGGCCTCAGGAACAAAATGTAAACAATGGTTATCTGCTGCTGTGGAATGCAACAGGTGCATCTGTGATTGGTCTCATGTGGTTGTTTCTAATTAATGGCCAATCAACAGTCAGCTGGCTTGGACTCTCTGTCCGAGACAGAAGCTTTTGTTATCATTCTTGGCTATTCTATTCTTAGCCAGCCTTCTGATGAAACCTTTTCTTCTATTTTTTAGTATAGCTCTAATGTAATATATATCATAAAATAATAAATCAGCCTTCTGAAACATGGAGCCAGATCCTCGTCTCTTCCCTCATCCTTGGACCCCTGTGAACAGAGTCACACTGCTGGGGATGGGTTTGCAGTGCTGCCAGGGCAGAGTGCTCAGCTGCTCCCTCCCCACACCATTAAATATTTGGGTCTTTCTCCTCCTGCTGGAGTGTGCCTGGTTTCAGCTTCCTTGAGAGAAACCATCTCCATCTCACTGTGTCCCTCCCTGGCAGCCCAGAGCTGCTTCATCCTCACCAGATCCTTGGGGTCCAACAGAGGCAGGAGCAGCATGGACATCTCATGGAGCCTGCTGGGTTTCCTGCTGCCCTCCAGATAATCCCTCAAAGTCCGCAGTGTGCACTTTTCTTTCCAATTGCAAAATACCACCCAAACCCTTGAAGAAGAAAAAAGAAGAAGGTGACGAAGAAGAAAAAAGAAGAAGGTGAGGAAGAAGGAAGAAGAAGGTGAGGAAGAAGAAGAAGGTGAAGAAGAAGGAAGAAGAAGGTAAAGAAGAACAACTTGCCTCTGCCCTAAAACCTCCATCTTACTCCATCTATATTACCATATTCTAAAACCCCAAACTCCAAATTTTCCACCCTGGGACATTACACACTTCTAACCAGCTCCACRCCCATAATCCCAGTGCTATCAATCAGTTTTGGAAGCCTTTTCCACAGCCTCAGGTGAAATGCAGTGCTCTCCTGGGAGTCAGAGTCTGTCAGCACAGAAARCCTGAAATTCTCAGCATCAGAACTCCAGCACAGCTCCAACCAAGTGCTCACAGCCCTGGTGATGCAGGAGGAGCTGGCAGGGAGTGCAGGGGTGACCTGGTGCCACTCTCCTTCTCAAGGGCAGTTCTTGCTCCAACAAGCCCTGGACAGTTCCTGCAGCTCTCAGTAGGTCCCTGCTGGAAAGCCCTTCCTTCAGACCTGTTAATTGTTAAACAACACTGGGCTCTAATTAAAAAAGCGCCAAGTTACAGGGAGAGCTGGAGRTTAACAAGCTGGGCAAGGTCATGATCTGACCTGCTCCTCCCCTGCCCCTCCTCTGGGAAGGGCTGTGCAACCCCASTGCTCTCCCACCCCTCATACACCAGCTSTATGGGCAGGATCTGCCATGCCAGRGMCCCCGCMGCCAGCCTGACCCCCTGGCCCTGCCCAGGRCAGGCTGAGGGCACTGGGAGCTGCTGGTGGGCGCTGTGCCAGTGCAGGAGGATGTGGCAGTGCAGGGAGCAGGGTGAGGGTCAGCGTGGCTCTGCAGTGGGCACTGAACCCCTCAGGGAGCTCCTGAGGCTGGAAAAGACCCCATGTGCTGGACAGGCTGAGGTGGCTGTGGACAGGTGGCATCTCAGGGGCCCTGGGCTCAGGGAATGCTCTGCCACTGCGCAGAGCTGGCTGGTGCCACTCTGCTGCTCACACAGTGCCAGTGTGMGTGGTGACTCTCCATCCACCCCAACGGGTGATGCTGCAGGTCCCCATGGCCAGCACACTGCCCACCCCACCTCACCCCTTCAAGCTCCCTTGAGGCAGGATCCAGCCCCTTTCTCCCTCTCAAGGACAGAAACTGGTGTTCAGGGAGGTCTGTGCCTCATCTGGGAGAAGAAAAATGAGATTTGACAGCTCTTAAGCTGTCGTTCTGTTCTTCTAAGTTCTTCTAAGCCTTCTGATGTTTACATTTTTGTAATGGAGTTTCTCACACGCTTTTATGTAAATAATGATTGTTTTTGCATTCTTTTCTGGAGGAGGCAAAATTTGATAGGCTGTTGATTTGACCAGTGTCATTGGAGAGGCGGCAATTTCATCCTCCAATCAGGGTCACTTTTGGAATTCTATATATATCAAGGTCAAGAAGTAAACTTCCCTTYTTTTTACCTTGAAGGTTTCAGAGTGAGTGTTGTTCATCTCGTGTCCTGTTGTGACACTGAAGCTGCTCCTGGGGAAGGCCCAGTGCTTCCCAGTGGATTTGCTGCAGCTCCCACCCAGAACACACAGGGTGAGAACGATGTGTAAATATCACTGTGCAGGTGAAACCAGGTGCATGAGAAGCTTAACTCTTGGGTTTCGTGTAGCTGAAATGGTTCCTGAGGTATTAAAAAGTCTTTTTTCCCAGCCATGGGACCAAAGAAGAAGTCGAGATTCATCGGTTCTGCTTTCCAAGGTTGTTCATTTTCTCTTATCTATGGCATTCTTTCTCTGACCTGCTGAGGTCTGTCCAGCAGGTCGAGTTGTGGCACAGTGACCGCCCTTGGGGTAGTGTTAGCTTTTTATACTAAAAACTACACATACTTTATTTGCAGTAATTTTCCAATACCTATCACCTATATTAGACAGTGAGCTTCTACTCTAAACCAATTCAAAAGTGCCACCATCACAGCAGAAGATGGAGGCCAAGAAGAAGAAGCAGAAAGGCTGGACACACCCAGATTCCTCCATCTTGCCTCCTGAACCCCCATTCTAAAAACCCCAAAAAATCTATTTCTTTACTCGATGACAAACTATTATTCTGCTTAGACTTTCGTGGCTTGCAGATCCTCATATAAGGTTGGTAATTTTTTCCATGGTCATAATCAAAGTCACAGGTGTGTCTTGGGCTCTGTGCCAGGGTCTCTGAGCCCCCTGGCAGGGGCWGGAGCCATCCAGGACAGCCAGAGGGATGTCCTGGGTTCTGACAGTTAAACACCTTTGCAGCCACGGAGCTGAGTGACATCCTGAAGGTCAGTGAGGAGATCAGCAGCACTGCAAGCCAGGAGAGGATCCCAGGCTGGCCACGCCATCTGAGCACTGGGGGGGGTCAGCCTGTGGCCAGATGCTGTTCAGCAGCCCATCAATAAGTTGGCAGTCAATAGCAAATCTCTCCGGATGGAATTTGTCAATGACACAGAGATTGGCAGAGTGGTGAATAATGAGGCTGTCACAGGAGCTGGAGCGCTTCCCTCGCTGGGCTCCTGCCAACAAAAGGGCTTTAATGGCCYCAGATGCAAAGCAGGGCAGGGCTGGCAGGGTGGGAGGGCCCAGGGGAGGCTCTGGAGGTGGGAATGTGGGTGTCACCTCCTGGGATGGGCAGGGACAGGTAACACTGGYGCCTGGAGTGGGCACCTAGAGCAGAGGCTGGACAGAATTAAAAGAGTAAAGTGGGTTTTTATTAAAGGCCTTCCAACAGGTACACCTTGGGCAGCCAAAGCCTCCCAGAGGCTGCACCCAAGATGGACAATGGTCACCAGTATACCAGACAATTATAAGTTTGATCCATTCACATATCAGGGGTTAATTCTGCAATTACAGCTTCAGGTAATGAAATCATTTACCCCCAGTTTGCTCCCCCCAATTCAYTTTTGTTTATACTTTTTTGGGCGCGAGGCAGAGAGTGTCCTTGGATCTCAGGCCTGGAAKGATTGTTCTGTCTGACCAAAATGCAAAACCAGTAACTATCTCTCTACTTTTGTCCAAAGCTGCTACTTTGTCTTCCCATCTGCCCATCTCAGAACGTTTCAGCCATCTGAAATCCRAGGAATGCTGGATATGAACAGAAGCTTTTGGGGAGGATCCTCAGATCTGAGCGAAAAGAAAAGCAAGGGAGGATGCACTAAAGGTGGCAGAGCAGCAGGGCTGTGCTGATGGCCAGCTCCATGCATGTGTCACTCGTGCTGTCCCCACTCTGTGTGCTGGAAGCCACCCCTGATCCCCAGGGAAAGGACTGGGGGTTCCTTCTGCATGCCCAGAGCCCTCCTGCCTCCCTGCAGCACCTGCTGGAACCGTTGGAGCAGGGATTTCCATCCCTCAGAAAACAATTATGGGAAGAAAAGTGCTGGTATTAATCGGAGCCTCCATTTAAAGATTAACCACAACAAATGTGTTGCATGCAGGAAAGTTTATTTAACAATGCTCCCATTGTACACCCCGAGAGCATGTTTGTCTTCATTAGTGCAGTAATTCATTATATGGCCTCTCTAACATTCAAATCAGAAGGAAGAATATTAAAAAAGTAATTATACTTTTCAAAGTAAAGCTTTATGGGTAAATTGTATGCAAATCGCTGTCTAAATCAGGGCGGCATATCTTAAGCAGATCTAAAAGTTGCAAAGGCTTCCACGGCATCATTGATATGTAATCAACATAGATGTATGATTCTGCTCCTTACTTAGGCAAATTTGAATGGCAATCCTCAAGTAGGTAATTGGTATTTATCACAATGGCTGATGGGGAGAAGCTATAATCTTGTTACGGGTGGGACCAGCCTGTCATAAATCAACCTGCTTGGAGGTTACTGCAAGACTCTGTCACATTTGGGTTTCCAGATGCTTTTAATCACCTTTTTTAACCTTCACCTCGTTTGTAATGTGGGCAAATAACCTTCAGGTCTTTGAAGGCCTCTTCTGCAGGTGTCAGTGCATTCAGGGAAATAGCTGAGTGCCCTCACACCATTTGTCCACCCCGTGATGACAAGCCCCTTTTCTCTAATCAAGATAGTTTAATGAGATTTTTTTTTTCCCCTTACTAAAATAACGCTAGGAATAAAACATGAAATTGATCATTTGTGTGCACCAGGGAAATCACGTCATTTGGCAAATAATTTAACAGGATTGGATGCTTCAGATTTACTGCCCAAACTGCAATCACCAGCTCTGGGGACTGGGGAGGGAGGGCACAGGGGCATCCCAGAGCCTGCTGGGGGAGCATGGGTGGGTGCAGGACCCCCACCCACCTGGCCCTGGGGACAGATGGCCCCTGACACCTCATCCCCCTTGCAAATCCAGCACCTTTCAGCACCTTCCCCAGGCATCAGGTGCTGAAATCCCTCCTGGGGCTGCCCTGGGGAGCCGTGGGGTCTGGCTGGAGTATAGGGGAATATGCAACTCCCTTTCCCCAAATTCACCCCTTCTGGGTCTGGCTGTGCCAGGGGTGTCCCTGCAGCCCCCATGTCCCTGCTGTCACACAGCACTGGGGTCCCACAGAGCTCTGAGGCTCAAACACACAGCAGAGATTTGGCTGGCAGGTCAGGGCACCCCCAAACACCCCACCATGACTCCTTCACCCCCAGAGGATTCACAAGCCAACAGGGTTCCTGCAGGGGTCTCAGGGGGGCATTTCTCGGGTTGCTGTTGATAATCGCTGCCCCGAGATGTGCAGGGTGTCTCTGCTTTGGCCCGCGTGGCTGAAGAACGAGTCTGGACTCTTCACTTTTCGGTCTTGAGGTTGTTTATTAATTCTTATCTCTAAAATTTTCTTTCTGCCCAGCCGAGGTCTGCTCAGCAGGGCAGCCACAGGCACTCTGACCGCCCCCGAGGCGGTGCTGTCCTTTTACACTACAAACCACGTGTAACATATTTACACTTAATTCCCAATAACCATCACCTGTGTTAGACAGTGCACTTCTACTCTAAACCAATCCCAAAGTGCCAACATCACTGCAGAAAATGGAGAACAAGAAGAAGGAAGGCTGGACACACCCAGATTCCCCCATCTTGTCCCCAAAACCCCCACACCAAAAATCCTAAAATCTACATTTTCACCCTGTGATCATTNGATTGTTCTGTCTGACCAAAATGCAAAACCAGTAACTATCTCTCTACTTTTGTCCAAAGCTGCTACTTTGTCTTCCCATCTGCCCATCTCAGAACGTTTCAGCCATCTGAAATCCAAGGAATGCTGGATATGAACAGAAGCTTTTGGGGAGGATCCTCAGATCTGAGCGAAAAGAAAAGCAAGGGAGGATGCACTAAAGGTGGCAGAGCAGCAGGGCTGTGCTGATGGCCAGCTCCATGCATGTGTCACTCGTGCTGTCCCCACTCTGTGTGCTGGAAGCCACCCCTGATCCCCAGGGAAAGGACTGGGGGTTCCTTCTGCATGCCCAGAGCCCTCCTGCCTCCCTGCAGCACCTGCTGGAACCGTTGGAGCAGGGATTTCCATCCCTCAGAAAACAATTATGGGAAGAAAAGTGCTGGTATTAATCGGAGCCTCCATTTAAAGATTAACCACAACAAATGTGTTGCATGCAGGAAAGTTTATTTAACAATGCTCCCATTGTACACCCCGAGAGCATGTTTGTCTTCATTAGTGCAGTAATTCATTATATGGCCTCTCTAACATTCAAATCAGAAGGAAGAATATTAAAAAAGTAATTATACTTTTCAAAGTAAAGCTTTATGGGTAAATTGTATGCAAATCGCTGTCTAAATCAGGGCGGCATATCTTAAGCAGATCTAAAAGTTGCAAAGGCTTCCACGGCATCATTGATATGTAATCAACATAGATGTATGATTCTGCTCCTTACTTAGGCAAATTTGAATGGCAATCCTCAAGTAGGTAATTGGTATTTATCACAATGGCTGATGGGGAGAAGCTATAATCTTGTTACGGGTGGGACCAGCCTGTCATAAATCAACCTGCTTGGAGGTTACTGCAAGACTCTGTCACATTTGGGTTTCCAGATGCTTTTAATCACCTTTTTTAACCTTCACCTCGTTTGTAATGTGGGCAAATAACCTTCAGGTCTTTGAAGGCCTCTTCTGCAGGTGTCAGTGCATTCAGGGAAATAGCTGAGTGCCCTCACACCATTTGTCCACCCCGTGATGACAAGCCCCTTTTCTCTAATCAAGATAGTTTAATGAGATTTTTTTTTTCCCCTTACTAAAATAACGCTAGGAATAAAACATGAAATTGATCATTTGTGTGCACCAGGGAAATCACGTCATTTGGCAAATAATTTAACAGGATTGGATGCTTCAGATTTACTGCCCAAACTGCAATCACCAGCTCTGGGGACTGGGGAGGGAGGGCACAGGGGCATCCCAGAGCCTGCTGGGGGAGCATGGGTGGGTGCAGGACCCCCACCCACCTGGCCCTGGGGACAGATGGCCCCTGACACCTCATCCCCCTTGCAAATCCAGCACCTTTCAGCACCTTCCCCAGGCATCAGGTGCTGAAATCCCTCCTGGGGCTGCCCTGGGGAGCCGTGGGGTCTGGCTGGAGTATAGGGGAATATGCAACTCCCTTTCCCCAAATTCACCCCTTCWGGGTCTGGCTGTGCCAGGGGTGTCCCTGCAGCCCCCATGTCCCTGCTGTCACACAGCACWGGGGTCCCACAGAGCTCTGAGGCTCAAACACACAGCAGAGATTTGGCTGGCAGGTCAGGGCACCCCCAAACACCCCACCATGACTCCTTCACCCCCAGAGGATTCACAAGCCAACAGGGTTCCTGCAGGGGTCTCGGGGGGGCATTTCTCGGGTTGCTGTTGATAATCACTGCCCCGAGATGTGCAGGGTGTCTCTGCTTCGGCCCGCGCATCCAAAGAACGAGTCTGGACTCTTCACTTCTCGGTCTTGAGGTTGTTTATTAATTCTTATCTATAAAATTTTCTCTCTGCCCAGCCGAGGTCTGCTCAGCAGGGCAGCCACAGGCACTCTGCCCGCCCCCGAGGCGGTGCTGTCCTTTTATACTACAAACTACGTGTAACATATTTACACTTAATTCCCAATACCTGTCACCTGTGTTAGACAGTGCACTTCTACTCTAACCCAATCCCAAAGTGCCAACATCACTGCAGAAAATGGAGAACAAGAAGAAGAAGAAGGAAGGCTGGACACGCCCAAATTCCTCCATCTTGTCCCCACAACCCCCACACCAAAAATCCCAAAATCTACATTTTCACCCTGTGATCATTTTATTATTACACTATTCCAACCTGTGTGACTTTCAGGTCCTCATACAAAGCTGGTAACTTGCTCCAGGGGTCAGAATCAAATCCCCAGGTGTTCTGGGCTGTGTGCCAGGGTCTCTGAGCCCCCCGGATGGGTCCTTGGCAACTCTGGACACCCGGAGGGATGCACTGACTTCCAACAGGCATTGGCCATGCTGCTGAGGCACCACCAGCCCCATGTCCCCACCAAGCCCTGGGGATGAGCACAGGCAGGAATGTGCTTCYCCTCTGGGCACCAGGTGCCCAAGGTGCCAGGGCCCAGTTCTGCCCAGCCCCAGGCACCAAACAGCCCGAGGGGAGCTGCTGCCAGGCTGGGGTCACCCAAGGGGAGCCAGGGGTCTCTGTTCCACACRCTGTGACTTTTCTGTACTGCTGGCAGCTCCACCCTGCTCCTCCCAGCTCGGTGTTGGCRTTCCCAGGTGTCCATCAGCATCTCTGCTCTGCCAGGAGCACCTGCAGCACCCAGCCCTGACACTGAGGGCGTGCAGGAATCTCTGTCAGCTCAGCACCCTCCCTGATCCCTCGTGGAAACCCAGAGCACTGGGAATATTGCTCTGTCTGCTCTGGGGTGCCCTGACCCCCAGGGGAGCTCTGACTTTGACCCTCATCCATGGAGAAAGWTTCCTARAKTCCAGAAYAGACTRGAATCCWCAAAAGTGTGAAATAGATTATAGAGAGYAGTGTAGGTGTRTCACTTGGTGRGAAATTGRGGTTTTGGGATTTTTASTRTGTTGTGGATGGAAGCAAGATGGAGGGCATAGGGTGCTTCCTGAGTTTCTTCCTCAGGCTTCTTCTTCCTCCTTCTTCATGGGTTTGGGTGGCATTTTGTAATTGGGTGGAAAAGTCYKCAYTGGGGGCTCTKTGGGAKCAGTTAYTGGGTTAAAAGGGAAAATAATCCAGGTGTCAGTTCTTAATTGGACAGTTCAGTCTTAAAAGACCTTGGAACAAGAGACTGTTGGCCATTTTGTGCCTTCCAATGAAAAGCTGCCAAGCTCACAGCAGTGAGACTGTTTTACTGATCAGAAATAATAAACACCTGAGTCCAAACATGAACTACTGTCTYAAGTGCCTCCAATCCAGACCCAGAGAAACCAATAGTTCCCCAGCCTGACTCATCCTCCCAGTTTAGGTTTTGGGATTTTTAGTATGYTGTGGATGGMAGCAAGATGGAGGGCACAGGRTGCTGTCCTGGGTTTCTTCTTCCTCCTTCTCCATGGGTTTGGGTGGCATTTTGTAATTGGGCAGAAAAGTCTGCACTGGGGGCTCTTTGGGATCAGTTATTGGGTTAAAAGAGAAATAATCTGGGTGTCAGTTCTTAATTGGATAGTTTAGCTTTAAAAGACCTTGGAACAAGAGAYTGTTGGCCATTTTTGTGGTGCTTTTCCAGTGCGCTGAGCCTGGTGTGGACAGCGTGCAAAACTCTAGATAAGTTAACAATAAACAAGAAGCTGAAGACCRAAAAGATCCAGTGTGTCTCTCTTTCCTGATACAAAACCACTCCAGGAGGGTCTCCCCTGACAGGGGACCCCTGGGAGGGCCCAGAAGTCGAGGAATCAGCAATCCCTGCTCTCTTCATCCCTCTGGCTGCATCCCCACTCCCTTTGGGGGCTCACAGAAGCAGAGACCCCAGAACACGTTGCTGGTGTTGCTGCTGGGTAAGGAGAGCTGCCTCTCCTGCCCCTGCCCGTGGAACTGGATGAGTTTTAGGGGTTTTCCAACCCAAACCATTCTGGGATTCTCTGATCTCCCAGGGAAAGGTCCCTGTGCAGAGCCCATCCTGTCCAAACTGCTGATGCTGAGGCCTTGCACTGATTCAGGGGAGAGGCAGACACAGCCCTGGGAGCATTCAGGGAGCCTGACAGGGAATCATGGCAGAGAAAAAAAAAACAATTCAAAATGTCCAGAGTGACTTGAAGAGGATTCACAGCTGCAAATAGGGGTGAAATGGTTTCTGCTGGTTATTAATGCCGTGCTATTTGTTCCGTGTGATTAGCAGGTGATAACGTGCCGCGCAGAGGTGAGAGGCAGACACAGAAATGCACGCTGCAAATTCATCTCCTCCAGCATGAGGCAATTGCAGGGCTGAGCTGGGGCACTGCTGAGCACCATGAGCCAGCAGAGATCTGAGCACTGGAGAAATGAACATTTTTTTTTCATCCCCTTCCTTTCTTTCTCTTTTTTTTTTTTTTTTTTTTGAGAAGGGGAAAGAGGTTACATTTTTCTGTGTCAGAAATATTCCGTGACACGAGAGAATCCATCAAATGACACTGAGTGTCAGGTCATGTCACAACATCATTAAAACATTATATCTTGTTGATGAGGCTCTTGCCATCAATTCAGAGAGTGACTGATTTGATCTGCAAAAAGTGGAAGTTTCTGTGCCCTGTTTGCAAGACAGCTGGCAGCTCTGTGAGAGGAAGCACTATTTCATATTCTATTTAGGGCATTAAGCCTTAATCCCATTAGGAGATTCATAGCATAGCCAGCTTCAGATGGAGAGATACTTCCATAGCTGGATGGATTTCTCCTACGACACCTGCACCACATGCTGCATGGAGCCATTTGGAAAAAAAACAAGCCTACAGTCTTCCCAGCTCCTCTCTGAGAGCTTATCTCTTCCTCTAATAGAGTTTAGTGCCAGGTTTTATAGACTGCTCATGCTGTCGGGAATGTTTGCTGGTATTCTGTTAACTTGATGCTTGGCTGTTCCAACACTATTCATTTAGGGCAAGCATCTGGCATGTAGCAACAAGATGGCTGATAGAATAAAATTAGGCAAGTTTATATGATTAATCATAGCTGGGAGCCAGCACTGGTCTCAGTTTGTGAGGGGTTGTGATGGATCCTGCGGGTTATTTATCAGAGAGAGCAAAGCTGTGTTCACACCTCAGGAGAACCCAGGGAAACACCTTTGGGGGTGCTGGCATGGCCTCTGGAGGGGGTTCTGGCAGCCCTGAGGCTGGCAGGAGGCAAAAGGCACAATGCTGCAGAGCAGGGCATGGACAGAGGTTTATCATCCTCTGTCTGAGCCCCTGCCTGAGCCACACAGGAATTGGGAACCTGGTGAGCAGAGTGGGACCTGTGTGAGCTCAGGACTCACATCCTTCATCCCCACCTCRTACCTTAGTGCCAGGGCTGGGTCCAAACACACCCCCAGGTTGTTTAGCCCAGAGGATGATAGACCCAGGGGACAGAAAGGGTTCCCTGTTAGGGGACCCAGGGTTCTCAGGGTTCAGGAATCGGGATATCAGGAAGAAATTCAAGATATCCCTCAGGAAGAAATCCCTCTCGGGGAGGTTGGTGGGGCCCTGGCACAGGTGCCCAGAGCAGCTGGGGCTGCCCCTGGATCCCTGGCAGYGTCCCAGGCCAGGCTGGACAGAGTTTGGAGCAGCCTGGGACAGTGGAAGGTGTCCTGGATGGGCTTTAAGGTCCCTTCCAACCCAAACCCTGCTGTGYTGCTCTGCCTTGGTTTGCTGTGACAGCAGGGGACAGCCCAAGCCCTGATCCTGAGCAGGGATAAGCACTCCCCAAAGCTACATCCCTGCTCTGTGTTCTTGTGGCACCTCCTACCTGCACCTCCGTGGCTCCTGCTCATCCCCTTGGCTCTGTGGGGCACCACAGACCCTGGACTGAGGSTCCATGGATGCTGAGCTGCATCTCCCTGGCCAGATGAGGAGCTGCCTTTGGCCCCTGGCTGCTCAGCAGCCCCGTGGCTCAGCTGCTGATTGAACTGGTAGCCCTGATGCTGCTGGGAGGGGGGCAGGGTGCTGAGCTGTCCCCTGGGTGCCCATCCAGGGTGCCCACAGGAAAACTGTGCCCCAAAAATGCCATCAGTGCTGGGGTGCAGAGCAATGTGCCCTGTGCTGGGGATGTGCTGGGGAAGGTCAGTGTGGCCATCACCTGCCAGTGAACCCCCCCAGGTTTGGGGAACACTCCAGGCAGGTGGGATCTGTGCTCTCTGCAGGCCTGGACGTGTCTGTAACACGGGCACAGGGCAGAGAAATGGGTTTCCAAAAAATGAGAAATCAAGAAGGAAAGCAAATGCACAGTCTGAGCTGAACCCTGCAGTCCTGCCAAGCTCTGGCTGTTTCATTTTGCTTTTGTGCCACTGCATTGCTTACCACAGTTCAACAGAATCTGAAGGAAAAGTCATCCTGAGCTGAGGAATGAAGCACTTGTGCTGCTGTTCAATTATAATTCCCATTTATTCCTTTATTGCAGAAAGTTTTCTTTTTGAGGCATGGCCATTTACAGAATTAAAAAAGAGGGAGGAAAAMTCCCAGTGTCTGGTCCCAGCTCTGCATCTCCCTGGGTCTGTGTGGGTATGGTGCTTGTCAGGAAATGCAGCATCAGCTGCCCTGCAATAGAGCCATGATTGATAAGTGTGTAATAACCCTGACCCAGAAAACCACACCTGTAATCTTCCCCTGACGAGCTCTGCCTGCATCAGGCCCATCCGAGTGGTTAAATGCCTCGCTGGTCTTTAAAGCAGTCAATTGACCCAGCTGGGATGAGATGAGATCAGATGAGATGGTGCTGCTGAGGCTGCTGGGGAGAGCTGGGGYTGGGTCAGGGCAGCCCTGGGGCTCTGCCCCACCTGTGGGGCTGCTTGTCAGGACCCAGGACAYCCCTCTGGCTGTCCAGGATGGCCARGACCCCTGCCAGGGGGCTCAGAGACCCTGGCACAGAGCCCAAWACACCTGTGGGTTTGATTATGACCCGTGGAGAAAATTACCAACCTTAGATGAAGATCAGCAAGCCATGACAGTTTAGGTAGAATAATAGTGAAGTTATCATGGGTGGAAAAGTAGATTTTGGGGTTTTTAGAATGGGGGTTCAAAGGGCAAGATGGAGGGATCTGAGCATGTCCAGCCTTTCTCCTTCTTCTTCTTGGCCTCCATCTTCTGCTGTGATGTTGGCACTTTTGGATTGGTTTAGAGTAGAAGCTCAGTGTCTAACATAGGTGATGGGTATTGGGAAGTAATTGTAAACATTGTACACGTAGTTTTTAGTATAAAGACATAACACTGCCCTGGGGGCAGGCAGAGTGCCTGGAACTGTCCTACTGGACAGACCTCGGCTGGACAGGAGAAAGAATTCTATAGAAAGGATACAATAAAGAACCTTGAGACCGAGAAATGAAGAGCTCTGACTCCTTCTTCAAGCGCTGGGCTGGGAAAAGAGACTTTTGAACTCTTCTTGAGGTCACTGTGAGCAGCTAAAGATCCCTACAGCTGCTCACCTATGGGGGCTGGTTACCTGTGGCTCTTTGGGGTCCCCACCCAATGTCGCAGTGTGATTTCAGGGTTTACCCCAGAACCTCGGGTCCCTCCCCTGATAGTTCCCTCCCAGGTGTGTCAGTCCCCTCTCCTTTCCCCTCCCAGCACTGTCTGTCACTCCTGGCATTCCAGAAGGCATCGAGTGATTGGCAGATTC
>JACDOX010000205.1:1145130-1158505 GCA_014549065.1 Cardinalis cardinalis | reverse complement strand
AGCCAGCCCAAAGTGTCTGTGGGGTGAAACACCACACACCCAGCCAGCCCAAAGTGTCTGTGGGGTGAAACACCACACACCCAGGCAGCCCAGAGTGTCTGTGGGTGAAACACCACACACCCAGCCAGCCCAAAGTGTCTGTGGGGTCAAACACCACAGTGCTGCTGTTGGGTTCAGCACCAAGGGCCAGACAAGCTCAGGCACGTCCCGTCCAGCAATATTGGTAAATTCCAATAACCCACAGCTCACATCTGCACCATGTGCTCGTCTCTCCATCCCTGCCCTCTCCCTCTCCCCATCTCCCCTGTTCCCAGGACAGCCTCCAGCAGCTCTGGGGCTGGGATCCAGGAAACAAGGATTTTCCAAGTGACATCAAAACACTGACAAGAATTTTTAAATAAACCCCAAGATCAGCTCTTTTCTCGTTTATTACAAAGGAGCCAGTTGTGTGCCAGGCCCTGTGCTGGGCTCTGTCTGTCTGTCTGTCTGCTTCCCTGTCTCCCCCAGCCCTCTGACTCGCTTATCTATTTACCTATCTATTTACATGTATTTCTTTTCCCGGTGAATTATGTCAGGGAGGCAGTAAAGTGTTATGTATTTGCAAGCCCCATAATCTTTAAAAGCACAGTGATGCATGCTCCAGATGAGAAAAGAGCCTCCATCCAGTATGTTAATAGATAGCATTAGGGCAATAATGAAAAGCACTTGAGACAAGTAAGCCCCTATCAAAAGCTGAGTAATAGAGATGCACAGAATGAATCACAATGCACCTCCTCTGCAAAAGATATTAAGACGTCTGCTTTAGTGCAGGGTCTATTCACTCCAACAGCTGCTTCATTTCTCTGATTAAAATGGCAGTGGGGAGAGCTTTTTCCAGCCATTTCCCCTTTTATGCAGTTCCTTACCCACAGGCAGGCACCCACGCCGTGCCCACGGCAGGGCTGGGCACCCCGGGCACGCAGGGACAGCGCAGGMACATTGTCACACTGCCACATTGTCACRCTGYCACATTGTCACGCTGTCACAGCACGGTGACACTGCAGCAGCCCAGTGGGCAGGGCACCTGCAGGCTCCCCTGCACCTGGGAACAGCCACACACACCCCACAGAGGGATCAGACCTGTAGGAAAATGAATCCACAAACAGCAGAGGTTTATGKCCAAAAAGGAGACAGAGGAGYCCTGGAACTTTATTCCAATCAAGGGAGAGGCCRTGGGGCATTCCCCWGGGATCTCTCCAATTTCTGGAGGATKCAGCCTCCTTTTTATSCCAATTTCCCAGCTGCATTTCCCTTCTCTCTTTCCCCATTGGCTGAGGCACTTGAGAGGTTCAGACTCCCCGACACACCTGATACCAAAGAYTCCCCTCCAATGTATAACCCCCTTTTAATTTTTAATTCTTATGGAATTTAGGGTTTTKTCCCCATTTCTGAGGTACTTGAGAGGTCCAGACTTCCCATAACACCTGATCCCAAAGATTTTCCTCTAACGTATAACCCTCCCTTTTAATTTTTAATTCTTACTGAATTTAGGGGTTTTTCTTCCCCATTGTTTCTTTCATCTTTCAATATCCAATTTCATTTACCAGCCAACCTACAGTTGGTTTGGAAAGACAACAGTTTATTTGTAAAGGCAAATATCTTTTTTCCATTTATTGATCAGTGGAMTCCTTCCCATTGTTTCTTTTATCTCCCAGTGCTGGTTTTATCCACCAGCCGACCCACAGGTGGTTTGGAAAGAGAAATGCACCATTCCTCCCAGACAGACACACAGTCCTTTGTGGGGGCACACACAGGGCACCCCTGGCACCCCAAGCGTGGATCCCCTGCTCCATCCCAGCCCCTCTGGGGGTGTCTGAGCCACCGTGGGGGTCTGGGCTGGGGAGACCCTCTCCCCACGTGTAGGGGGGCAGGATGGACAGGATGGATGGAGAGCAGAGATCTCTGCAGCCAGGTCAGGAACTTGTGGTTTATTGCAAAGGGCCTGGGTGCAGGGCCCTGCTGGGAGCTGCCAGCCACAGCTCAGAGCAGGGCCCAAAGAGAGACCCAAAGAGATGGGAAGTTCCCATTACAATACCATAAATCTTCTTCTGTGCTGAATATTCTSATTCTCACTAACCAATCTAGTMCAAGATACAAATCCTACAGCATTTCCATACAGCCTAKAAGAATCATTACATTACCACACTGGGTTACATTTSAAACCCTACAAACTCCTCTTTGGGCCCCTTCTGCCAAGCTGGCAGGGTCTGCTCTGAGCCTTGGGCCTGTCTGCAAGCAGAGGCTGTTGTTTGATCCAAAGGGGATCACCTTCAGCTGGCCATGCCATTGTTTTCCAGTTGTTCAGTAAGTGAGGGATCTCAAAGCTTGCTTTCATTTCAATCTCACTTAGAGTTTCCATATTCTCAAAATCTTTTGCCAGGCAATCACATTTATAAGGCTTTCCTGTTTCACTTTCCCCAACACCCGCCAAGGGGCAGCCATGCCCTGATGGGCAGTGAGGAGGGGGAGCCAGACAGGCTGGGGGTGCAGGAGGAGATGAGGGTCAGGATGCAGGACAGCCTTACAGACACGGACAGGGGTGTTGGAGTGCTGGCATCACTGGAGAGTGTCACTGACATATTTTATGAAAATCCTTTCATTATGATTTTTCTCCTGAGAAGCTGAGAAGCCTCAGAAAAGAAATGTAAACAATGACCATCTGATGGCTGTGGGATGTGGTCTGGAGATGATTTACCAACAGGTGCATCTTTGATTGGTCTCGTGTGAATTGTTTTTACTCAAGGACCAATCCCAATCCAGCTGTGTCAGACTCTCTGGTCAGTCACAAGATTTTATTATTCATTCCTTTCTAGCTTTCTGATTTCCCCTTTCTCTTTCTTTAGTAGAGTTTTAGTATAGCATTTTCAGATATGATATTATATTAATATAATATAATATATATCAGAAAATAATAAATCACCCTTCTGAAACCTGGAGTCAAGATTCTCATCTCTTCCCTCATCTTGGGAGCCTTCAAACACCACCGGAAGAGAGGACAGGCTGAGCCCTGCTGGGACTGTGCTGGAGGTACTGGGTGCACAGAGGAGAGAAGTGCCCTGCTGCAGACAGGCTCAGACAGGCTCAGCACTGCACTGCCACATCACCAGGGTACTGCTGGGGTCACCAGCCCTGGAAGTGCTCAAAAACAAGTGGAAGCAGCACTTTGTGGTGTGGTTTAGTGGGCACAGGGGGATTTGGACACTGGTTGGAATTGCTGATCTTTAGGAGGACTTCAGATGTCATGAGAAAGGGTTTTCTCCATTTGTCAGCTTTTGTGATGGCCAGGACAAGCATTTCTTTGTGATGACACAAGCACAGAGCCCTTCCCAGGGAGGCCTTGGGCAGGCCAGGCTCCCCCAGACACCTCCTGAATCAGTAACCTGGTGCTACAGAGCAGCATCCTGGGGACAGCCCTGGGCATGGCCCAGCCCCACAGGGGGATGCCCCAGGAGCAGTTTCCCTGCTGAGTTCAGTTCAGTGAGCCTCACAGGAGCATCACTTTGGGTGCAAGCCTAGCAAAGCTCTTGATGGAGAGGTCAGGTTTAGAGCTGAGGGCCTTGCCCTTGCTTCAGGGGAAAGCAGCTGTGTCCTGGTGAGGGACACCAACGAGGCAGGAGTGGACATCTCACTGCTCCAAAGCCAGGCTTGCTGTGCTCAGGTGTCCCCGTGGTCCCTGCTGAGCCAYTGTCTTTGTGCCATGTCCCAGGGTGTGATGTGGTTCTCCAGAGCTTCTCAGCCTCTCTCCCTGCTGCTCCCTGCGCTCCCTCTCAGGGTGTCCCCCTGTCCTGGGCACAGTCTGTCTGTGGGTTCTGGGGACAGGCTGCACTGGGGGAAATGAAACACAGCTTGGGAGCAGCCAAGGGACAGGGACAGAGAACCCCGGAGTGGATGAACCAGGGGGAGCAAGCAGCTCATGGGGTGCTCACCAAGCTCCTGAAGATGGTTCAGGTGCAACCTCACACCTGTGGGGTCTGGTTGTGTACAGGGCAGTGCAGATCCCCCAGGAGCCCCGTGCCTGCAGCTGCTCCAGGAGCTCCCAGCATCACCAAGCTGGGCATGCAAATCCTGGGAGATTGGAGAGGATCTGGCAGGGCTGCAGCTGGAGAGCCCAASGTGAGCAGTTTGACAGCAGTTCCCCGAGGTGTGCAGGGCACCAAGTCTGCTCCTGTGTGTGTGTGAGCACAGACCCCGCCAGGCCCCTCAGCACTCCTGGGAGCCACCACCAGCACAAACCCCGGGCACACCAGGGAGGAGAGGCTGCCACAGCAGGGAGGAGAGGCTGCCATTGCCACTGGCACCCCGAGCTCGTTGCCAGATGCCCAGGAAAAGGCAGGGAGGCCTCAGCAGGGAGCTTCAGCAGCGTCTGCTGCTGCCTGCCAAAATTAACATCACTGACAAAAGGCATGATCCTGAAATTGCACCAGCAAGCAGATGGATTGCTGGAGCACGGGAGGCTCGCAATGGAAAAGATGAGTAATCCAAGGAGAGAGCGTGGTGCCAGCGAGCTGAGGGCTTGGCTGCTGCTGCACAGGCTGGGAACCTGGAGTGCTGCCTGTCTCAGGGCTGGGCTCCTCTGGCTCCCCAGCAGAACCTGCAGGACGGTGCTGCAGGGTTCCTGCTGGCCTCAGCGCTGGGGACACGGTCTGGGCACGGGCCTGAGCTGTGGGTACACCCTGTCCATGCTGCTCCAGGGTTCCTGCAGGTCACCAATGCTGGGGACACAGCCTGGGCACGGGGCTGTGCTGGCTGTGCTGTGGGTACACCCTGCCCAAGCTGCTCCAGGGTTCCTGCTGGCCTCAGTGCTGGGGACACAGCCTGGGCACGGGGCTGTGCTGTGGGTACACCCTGCCCATGCTGCTCCAGGGTTCCTGCTGGCCTCAGTGCTGGGGACCTGGGCACAGGGCTGTGCTGGCTGTGCTGTGGGTACACCCTGCCCATGCTGCTCCAGGGTTCCTGCTGGCCTCCAGTGCTGGGGACACAGCCTGGGCACAGGGCTGTGGCTGGCTGTGCTGTGGGTACACCCTGCCCACCCTGCCCAAGGTGCTCCAGGGTTCCTGCAGGTCACCAGCACTGGGGACACAGCCTGGGCACAGAGCTCTGCTGTGGGTACAGCCTGCCCAAGCTGCCCCAGGGTTCCTGTTGGCCTCAGCGCTGGGGACACAGCCTGGGCTCAGGGCTGTGCTGGCTGTGCTGTGGGTACACCCTGCCCACGCTGCCCCAAGGACACTTGTGGCACTGCTGTGGGCACTGAGATGACCCTGCAAGGATCACTCCAACCCGCAGCCATTCCCACTGCAGAAAGCCAGGAATGTGCAGGATATCCAGCCAGGCTCTGTCCAGCAGAGAGAGAGGGGATGTAGGAGCCTTTGTGCAGCTCCACTTCAAGCATGGCAATGAAGTGTGTCCCAAACAGGCTCTCTGAGCCCTCAGGTCTCAGCAGAACCCTCGCCCTGAACCCTGTGAGGGCCAGCTCATTCCTTCCCCATGAAGTGACTCACGGGAGGATCTGAGCAAGTCTGACTTTCTTCTGGCACTGAAGAGCAAGATGGATGAGGAAAGGCACAYGCTCCCTGCTCTAACTGCTGCTGCCCTTGCTGTCCAGGAGCATCCTTGTGCAGCCTGTGGGGCTGTGCCAGGGGCTGGATCCATCACCCAGTGCTCATGGGTCACAGATCCCGCCAGCACAGCTCCTGGTTCCGCAGTCTGAGCAGAAAAAGAGGCACAGCCCCTCTGAAAGAGCCAGGAGCTCACCTCACTGCCACCCCACAGCTCTCCCTGCCCTGTCATTACACCTGRGATTATTCATTATTCTTTCTTTTTTAAGTACAAATGTACTGAAATCATCCACTTGTCAGTGCTGTGACTGTGGTGATGCAAATGTGACACAGCAGGCTGGTACTGGGCACTGAAATTTAAATTAATGGGGAGAAATGAGCTTGCTGGGGTTTTGGCAGAAGATCTGGGCTGTTCATGCTGCCCAGTGCCCTGAGGTTGTTCTGGGTCCCACGGGGACACCAGGACCAGGGCAGGGACACCAGGACAGGGACATCAGGACCAGGACAGGGATACCAGGGCAGGGACACCAGGACCAGAGAGGGGACACCAGGACCAGAGTGGAGACACCAGGACTAGGACAGGGACACCAGGACCAGGGCAGGGACATCAGGACCAGGGCAGGGACACCAGGACAGGGACACCAGGACAGGGACACCAGGACCAGAGTGAGGACATCAGAACAAGGGCAGGGACACCTGGACCAGGGCAAGGACACCAGGACCAGAGTGGGGACATCAGGACCAGGGAGGGGACACCAGGACCAGGGCAGGGACACCAGGAATGGGACAGGGACACCAGAAGCAGGATGGGGACACCAGGAATGGGACAGGGACACCAGAAGCAGGATGGGGACACCAGGACCAGAGCACGGACGCTAGGACCAGGACAGGGACACCAGTAGCAGGGCAGGGACACCAGGAGCAGGACAGGGACACCAGGAGCAGGTGTTTCACCTCCAGCATGGCTGGGTGTGGAGTCACCCTGCAGCAAACAC
Organism: Cardinalis cardinalis; assembly: GCA_014549065.1. Classification (NCBI taxonomy): domain Eukaryota; kingdom Metazoa; phylum Chordata; class Aves; order Passeriformes; family Cardinalidae; genus Cardinalis; species Cardinalis cardinalis. Next base: position 1,151,916 of record JACDOX010000205.1, on the reverse strand, counting down.
TGTTGGGCCCATCCTGCTCAGCTCCCTGCGGGTCCTGTCTGACAGGACCTCCAGTCTGACACACTCGAGGAAAGTTTAGGCAGCTCAACAATTCAGCTTCTGGAAAAGAGGCAGGAAAAKGAGGGAGGGAGCATAAATCAGCCCCAGCTTAAGGCCCCTTATCTCAGAATGACGCCCTGCAGTCCTGAGGGCTGATCCTGCTGTGGGATGCCTGGGATTAGCTGGGCTTTGCTGTGCCCTGGCTGCTCCTGCTCCTCTCCAGCCCCCAGAGATGGGGCTGTGGGGCAGCACAGGGGTGCAGACACAGCTCCTGGTGCCCCAGGCTGCAGGTCCTGCCCGCTGCATCCTCCCAGTGCTGAGTTACTGAGGAGCAGCCCACAGGAGCTGGGGGGGACTGGGGCAATGTGGGTGCTGCAGCCCCCCMTCCACTGGACAGAGCATCCCAGGGCTGGGTGCTGCAAAGGCAGCTGGTTGGCATCAGCCTGGCTGGCTGTGTGYGCACCCAGTGCCTTTCCTTGGCTAATGTGTCATTTAATGGGATTTATTCACCACAGGGGCTTGGGCTGGTTTCTCTGCCTGTGGGGCTGAAAGGGGACTGGGCATTGCTGGGGTCCCTGGGGGTCCCCCAAAGCCACCCAGACATGGGGAGCAGGGGATGAGGACCCCCATGTACTGGGCATTGCTGGGGTCCCTGGGGGTCTCCCAAAGCCACCCAGAGATGGAGAGCAGGGGATGAGGACCCCCATGGACTGGGCATTGCTGGGGTCCCTGGGGGTCCCCTAAAGCCACCCCGGAGATGGGGAGCAGTGGATGGGGACAGGAGCAGGGCGTGGGCACTGTGGATCCCCAGCTCTGGTGCAGAGGACAGGAGGACACCAGAGCTGGGGGAGGACACAGGAACAGGACACAGGACACAGGAAGGACTCAGGGACACCCCCCCCAGCGTGACACTGTGGCTCTCCCCGGGGGCTGAGAGGGGACAGGGGCTAACAGAGCTCTCCCACCCACCCTGTGAGGGAAAGGTAAGTGTGTGTGAGTAGCAGAGAGCAAAACCAAGCCCTGTATGTTTAAACTGGCAAGTTCTGTGTTTGTCATCGAGCTGTAAAATGATACCCGAACAGATGAGGACAGGAACTTCTTGGAAGGCTAAGCACAGACAGCAGGAGTGGGGGAATAGCATTTTGCTTTATTTCTTTACATGCAATCCAAGGGGGTTTTTTGTGGTTTTTTTTTTTTCTTGCAGTGTTATATTTTTCTATCCAAAAATGGTTATGAGTCTGCCAGCTCTCAGAGGCTGCACTGAGGGCTTGTGTGTGTCTGACACACCAGGCCCAGGGGCTGGGACACAGCAAAAGGCACAGACAGCAAACCCTGGAGGGTTAAAGGAAAAGCAGAACACGATGGAAGCACCTGAGTGTGTGTGCAGAGCTCACACCCCGCATGGACCTGGCCATTTCCAGCAGCTTTGGCACCCAGGGTCAGAGCTCACACCCCACATGGACATGGCCATTTCCAGCTGCTTTGGCACCCAGGATCAGAGCTCACATCTCACATGGATCTGGCCATTTCCAGCTGCTTTGGCACCCAGGATCAGAGCTCACATCCTACATGGATCTGGCCATTTCCAGCTGCTTTGGCACCCAGGATCAGAGCTCACACCCCACATGGACCTGGCCCTTTCCAGCTGCTTTGGCACCCAGAGGACAGCAGAGCCATGCAGGTGATGCTGAGCTGCAGGCTGGCTTTGGAGGAGAACACGTGCTCCAAGCAGCAGCTCCTGTTTGTCACCAGCATATAGTACCTGCTCCAGTGGGTGGATAATTTTAGGTGAATGAGGAAAAGCTGCTTTTTCTTTGGGTTGCAGCCATGTGCTGGGTGGGATGATGCTCRCAGCAGTGACTTCTCTCAGGTGCTGCGTGGTGGGGGCACAGCCACTTCCCCTGGCACATCTCCCCGGGGTTTTTGTCATGCAGAGGTGGCGCCTCGTTTGTCTGGATGCGGATCCTGTGCGGGGTTGGGGCGGGGTGTGCACAAAGCAAATTCCTCTCTGCCGTGCTCAGACTGTCAGGAGACACAGCACGGAGTGGCAGCAGGCACGTGAGCTACTGRTGGCTTTAAGGATGCTCTTTTCTAGCTTAAATTAGGGGAGAATCCTGTGCAAAATCCTGAACAAAGCCAGGAAGGTTTATTCACCAGTCATCCTCTGAGATGCCAGCCAGGCTCTGAGCTGCATTTCAGCTCTCCGTTTGTCCTGAGGCATCACAAATGTCTGACCAACAATTGGGGATGTCAGAGAAATGAACCTGGGTTCTGGGCGCTGACCCAATGTGGTTGCTCACACTTTTCTTCATCCCCCCAAAAAAGASAGACCTTAGGGAAGGGTGGATGGGCTGGGGAGAGGGCAGGGACCACATCTGCTGTGGGGTCCTTCACCCAGGGGTGCCAGCCTGAAGRCAGCAGAGCCCTGACCCTCTGTGAGACCCTGTCCTGGTGCTTTAGGGCCATCACTGTGCCCCACATTGTCCCAGGGGGTCACAGCTCAGTGGTGGGAGACCATCAAGGAAGGCCAGCAGAGGTTTCTCAGCCCTGAGGGCTCTCCTGAGGGCACACCTCACTTTGTGTGATGTTTGGGAGGGAAATGACTGCAAAACCTGAATTGCTGGAATCAGGAGAGCTGCAAGAACACGTGGAGGGAAAGAAAACATCAGAGCCAGTGGAACAGCAGTGCTCCAAGAGGAGCCCAGGCTGTGGCTCCCAGGCTCATCCAGAGCTTCCTTCACAGACTGAGATCAGAAAGTGAGGCCATGAGGGAAAGCTCAGTGCACTGAGGGTCCCGGCATTGTCACAGGGGTGACACCAAGGGGACATCAKGGGGACCAGCAATGCTCAGCTGGTGTGTTACAGATGGGTGGGAACCTGGGATGGCCAATTTCTGGAGGCTTTGGGGATCATGGTGTGGGTCACACCAAGGCCACCCCAACCTTTTGGACCTATTGTGGCAGCRCAGACAGATCACAGACAGATCTGGCAGCTGTGCCAGGTCACAGCTGGTGTCCCAGGAYGGTGTCTGTGCCCCAGGTCAGCCTGCTGCTGTGGGAAGAGCCCTCATCCCCCACCCTGCTGCTCCAGATCCCACAAAGCCACCTGCTGGTCCAGGTAAGGGGCTCAACAGTCAGGTTGAGTTGGGAATACCATTGAAAAAATGCTGGGAATGAGGGGATGGGCACARCAAACCTCCATCCTACCCTCCCTGCACCACCCCACCCTCCCTGCTCAGCCCAGGGTGGTGCTCAGGTGTCACCATCACATTTTCTGGAAAAATCCCYTTGYCCARGATTYTYCTCCTGGGAAGCTGAGAAGCCTCAGAGAAAAAGGAAAACAATTCTTATCTCATTGGCTTCTCCTSTGTTTTGCTGCTTTGGAATGTGTTTGGAGATTGTTTAACAACAGGGGATTGGTTTTTTTTAGTTTTTACTGTGAATTGTTTTCACTCATTGACCAATCAGGGCCAAGCTGTGTCAGGACTCTGGAAGGAGTCACAAGTTTTCATTAYTATCTTTAAATAATAAAGATAATTTAAATACTTATCTTTAATAATAAATAATAGGCTTCTGCAAGTATCCTTTCTGTATTCTTTAGTATAGTTTAATATAGTATTCTTTAACATAATATAGTACCATAAAATAATAAATTTGMCTTCTGAGAACATGGAGTCAGATGCATCATTCCTTCCTTTGTCTGTGGGGGCAACACAAATCCAAGACCCAGGGGCTGGAGGAGTGGAGCAGCAGAAGCAGGGCAGTGTGCTGGCCCTGGGGCAGGGACTGCCAGGGGCTGGGTGCTCAGAAACCCTGACACAGCTGGGCTTGGAGGCAGGCACCGTGTCCTGCCCTCCCCCTGCTCAGCCCAAGGCACCCAGGGCAGGAGCTCTCCGGGGTGCCCTGGTCATCTGCAGGTCCAGAGGGATTGTTCCAGCCCCAGGGTTTGAAAAGCCTCCAGGGAACTGCAGGGGCACAATTAAAAATGTGTCATTGAGAGGCACAGCTCACCACAAACAGCTGGGCAGGGTGACAGAATCCCAGCTGAGTGACCCCATGGCATTGCAGCTCCCTGCCCAGCGCAGTGGGGTCACTGGGGGTGACCTGTGGGTGTCTGTGCATGCATGTCCCCTCTGCCATGTCAAGGTGAGGGACATCTGAGGATATCACTGTGCTGCAGCACGGAGCTCTGTGGGCTAACTGAAAACAGATGTATAAAAATAAACAGAAATACTAGAGATGTGATTACCAAGGAAACGCATTTCCATACAGGAAAACGTCCAAAACGACTGTCATTTACTTCCTTTATTTATTTGCATTTATAGAAATGCTCCCACCCAAGGATCTGGGCTCAGTCCTGCCCAAATCTCAGCAAATGGAGCCTGCTGGGCCCTTGCCCCATCACCCACCCCTCACCACCATGGTGCCCCTCCCATGAAGGAAAGCTGCCCCTCTCTGCTGGCTCTGGAAACWGCTTCCCTTCATTTCCCATCTCTGGGCACAGAGATTCCCCACTGGCTTTCCAGGGATCCCCCAGGGAAGGATTTTCTGGGCTCACCATGGGACAGCTCCCCCTGCACCCAGCTCTGGGCAGCCACAGGGATTTGGGCACTGAGAGCTGAGGGGATGGAGCAGAGGGAAGATCTTGGGGCAGGGATGTGGGGATTTCAACAGACAGCATGAAGTGGGGAGATACAGGCTGAGGCAAATCAAAAGAGAAGCATTTTAACTTGCAAGAAATGGAAATGAGAGGACTGAATTTGGGTCATGCCAAGGCATTCATTCTACAGGAAATGAAATGTTTTACAAGCCTTTCCTTTTCTCCCTTTATTTCTCCCTTTTTTTCTCCCTCTTTTGGGGAATTTACAACAATCATTAAAGAAACTTTTATTTATAAAATGCACAAAGAAAATATTTGAGCTGTCCTTTTCCTCTGCAGCTGTACACAACCCTCACACCCAGCTTCAATCCAACCAAAATGGCATTGGGGGCTCATTTACCAGCCCCCAGCAATGAAACAACCGCAATCTTTGCTGAAATTCTCTCAGATTATCATCWTGCCTCCAAACCTTGCCCAATAGCCACAAGAGGCTGGGTGCTTGTCAGAACCCAGGACATCCCTCTGGCTGCCCTGGAGGGCTCCAGMCCCTGCCCAGGGGGCTCAGAGACCTTGGCACAGAGCCCCAGACCCCTGTGCCTTTGATTTAGCCCATGGAAAAAACAATTACCAACCTTATATGAAGAATTACAAGCCACGACAGTTTAAGTAGAATGATAGTGAAATCATTACAGGGTGAAAAATAGATTTTTGGGGTTTTTAGAATGGGGGTTCAGGGGGCAAGATGGAGGAATCTGGGCATGTCCAGTCTTTCTCCTTCTTCTTCTTGGCCTCCATCTTCTGCTGTGATGGTGACACYTCTGGATTGGTTTAGAGCAGAAGCTCACTGTCTAATATAGGTGACAGGTATTGGGAAGTAATTGTAAAATTGAACACGTAGTTTTTAGTATAAAAAGATAACACCACCCCAGGGGCAGGCAGAGTGCCTCTGACTGTCCTGCTGGATGGACCTCGGCTAGGCAGGAGAAAAAATTTTATAGATAAGAAATAATAAACAACATTGAGASTGAGAACTGAAGAGTTCTGATTCTTTCTTCAGTTGCCAGGCTGGGAAGGGAGACTTTCTAACACATCTCGGGGTCACTCTGAGCAGCAGAGATCCTGGGAGGTGCTGAGCAGGGACATGAGGGTCTGGACAGGGATATGAGGGTCTGGACAGGGATATGAGGGTCTGAGCAGGGACATGAGGGTCTGGACAGGGATATGAGGGTCTGGACAGGGACATGAGGGTCTGGACAGGGATATGAGGGCCTGAGCAGGGATATGAGGGTCTGGACAGGGATATGAGGGCCTGAGCAGGGATATGAGGGTCTGGACAGGGATATGAGGGTCTGGACAGGGATATGAGGGTCTGGACAGGGATATGAGGGTCTGGCATCAGGAGGAGACACAGTGAGGGGACCCAGCTCCCTCCCAGGGCCCAGATGGAGATGTGGGGTGCAGCAAGCTGGGCAAACCCCAAGGCTCCTCAAATCATGGGAGTGCCTGCAAAGGGGCCTGGTTTGGAGAGAAGGTTTGTGTGGGTTTGGGGGAAATGTATTTGCTTATGGTGTAGCTTTGCCTTACAGAGTCCCCGGCCAGCTTGGCGTGGAGAGGCCCCAAAGCTCACCCAGCTCTGAGCCTGGAGGTGCTGCAGCCCTCAGAGCACTTTGCTGTGGGTGCAGGTGTGGGAGAGATGGGGGTAGGATGGTCAGGATGGACAGAGAGCAGAGATCTCTGCAGCCAGGGCTTCAACCTTGGGGTTTATTGCAGRGGGCCTGGGTGCAGGGCCCTGCTGGGAGCTGCCAGMCACAGCTCAGAGCAGGCCCCAAAGAAGGAGAGAGAGGTAAAGAGAGAGAAGGAAAGAGCRTGGTAAAGAGGTAAGAGAGCAAAGTTCCTGTTACAATACCATAAATCCTCTTCTGTGCTGAACATTCTMATTCTCACTAACCAATCTAGTACAAGATACAAATCCTACAGCATTTCCATACAGCCTAGAAGAATCATTACATTGCCACACTGGGTGACATTTTAAACCCTACAAACTCCTCTTTGGGCCCCTTCTGCCAAGGTGGCAGGGTCTGCTCTGAGCCTTGGGCCTGTCTGCAAGCAGAGGCTGTTGTTTGACCAAAAGGGGATCACCTTCAGCTG
>JACDOX010000205.1:1069852-1109447 GCA_014549065.1 Cardinalis cardinalis | reverse complement strand
AAAGGGGATCACCTTCAGCTGGCCATGCCATTGTTTTCCAGGTGTTCAGTAACTGAGGGATCTCAAAGCTTGCTTTCATTTCAATCTCGCTTAGAGTTTCCATATTCTCAAAATCTTTTGCCARRCAATCAYATTTATAAGGCTTTCCTGTTTCATCTTCCCCAACACCTGAGTTGGAGGTTTGCTGTTATTATGGGCTGTATTTCTCTCCCTCAGCAGCCTGCAGCTTTTTCCCCCTGTGCAGATTGCTTCTGCCATTCCTTGCTGGAGCTTTGTGGGGAGGGAAGAGCTGGGTTTGGGGTCACACAGCCTCAATCCCTCCTCTCAGGGAGTGCACAACGCCATGGGGGACATGGTGGGACCACACAGCCAAAGCCCCCTGAGTCCTTCTGTTCCAGCCTGCCCATCCTCCTGGAAGGCACACAGGGACCAAGAGCTCAAGGCTGGGAAGAGCTGCARTAGCACATTTCCAATTTGACAAAAYTGGCAGTGAAGAAAAGGCAGTCTTGGGGTCTTGCTTTCATCCTTTCSACAGTACARTGTTTCACAGGATGGTGAAACGGGGAGAAAAAGCTTAGAAGAGAAAAGGGAACCAAAACTTCCAGCCCTGGACCTCTACTCTACCTTCCAGGTGAAGGATTGCAATGAATGAACCACTTGTGTTAAAAGTGACACCACGCACCCCACACCTGTGGGTGTTGTAGGGCCAGAACTGTCAGCACAGTCACAGAGAGGAACTGAAGGCTTTGCCCYGGCTCTGTCTCTGAGGATGGCCCCAACAGGCTTTTCTGCAATAAAAGGTGCACCAGGAAGAAAATGACAGCACCACAGAGCCTGGAGTGCATATGGAGAGCCTGGCTCAGTTGCTGCCTCAGTTTCCCCCCTTGGACACTAAATATAGTCCAGCCCCAAAGACTCAAACAGTTTCCTAATAAGCATCTGCTCCCCATCTCAGACCAAGCTCTCCAACCCATCTTCTTTTCCTTTTCTCTAATATGGTCAGGCCCAAGGCTTTTCAAGGATCAGCCTCAGCCTCACCCACCCCTCCTGGCCGGCCCAGAAGGGAAAGCAGCACTTCATTTTGAAATCCTGATATCACAATTCTATCAGTTCCAAAACATAAGCAGGAAAAGGTTGGAATTTTTGTTTCCTTTTTCTCTTCAAAGCGTTTTCTCCCCGTTTCACCATCCTGTGAAACACTGTACTGTGGAAAGGATGAAAGCAAGACCCCAAAACCGCCTTTTCTTCACTGCCAATTTTGTCAGATTGGAAATGTAAAAGACAAGCTTCTCCAGGCATTTTTCCCCCTCATTTAACTGAAGGCTCTGTGGCAGGGGAACATCCCTGTGAGCAGCTGTGCTTCCAGGCTGCTCAGAGTGTCTCCTACCTCTGGCAGCAGATGGAGGCCCGTGGCACCTGTGAGGCTTTTATCTCCTATCTGTTCTCTCTCTTTTCCATGAACATCATGTGGTTTTCCCCCTTTCACACCCACAAGTCCCACTGGAGTTGCCCCATGTTTTTCCCTAGTTTGACTCTTCCATTTTTCCCATATCCTGATTGAACTTACACATCAGCAGATCATTCTGTCTAGGATTTTTTTTTTTATGGGCTTGTTGCTACTCCCTTCCCAAAATCCCCCCAGGTTTTTAGCTCCACACTGCTCACAGTGCTTCTCTTCCCTGCCACAGCTGCTCCCAGACAGTCCCTTGGAAAGTGTGTGATCTCTGAGCCCCTCCTGGAGCTCGTCCCATTCTGCCCTTCCTGCACAGCCACATCACATTGTTCTGGATTATCAGTGGGGAATCACTGCTAGACACACTCCATGATGCCATGAGSACAACAAGCTCAGCTCAGCACTATTTTGCCCCTTAAGGAGGAGACAGAGCTCTTTAAAATAAGAGTAAATTTTTTATTTTCAGCCACTGTATGAACACTGCTCCAGTGTCTTCTGCACCACAAAATTTGGGTCAAACAGGACCAGGGGAGTTTTTGCTTCCTCCACATCAGGAGCACCCCTCACCTCCTGCTCATCCTGCTTATTTCCCTGATTTTTGGCAAGCAGGAGCAGGAACTCAAGGCATTGAGTGCCCATTSTCCTGCCTCCCAGAGGCCAGCACAGGCTCCATGTTCAGCATCCTGCAGATCTCGTGTCTCTGGCACAGCTGGTGACACTGTAATAAACACTGAAACTAATAGCAGGTATTTGTGAGCCATGTTTTGTTCTCTGCAAAATGTTAATAGAGAAAAATCTGCAGCACCATGCCAGGAAATCTTTTTATATCTTATTTCCAGACTACCCTAATATCAATTTATATCTGCAATTCAATTAATGTTCTGGGAGAGGCAAATTAGCATCCCCAGGTCCCTCCTGTCTCGGAAAAGGAAGTTCCCATGGAGAGAGGAGTCTGCCACAGCCTCTCTCAGGGGCTCAAAGTCGATCAGGGCAAGACCCCAAACACACAGAGATCCCCTAAATAACCAGAGGGTGGCTTCAGACATGCCCTGAAATACCTTTTGTGTCATAAAGCAGCACTTAACCCCTCCTGAAATTGGTAGAGTGGTKCATGGCACTTCACCTGTAAATCTGCCTGCTAATAAGTGCATCAAGTTTGAAGTCTATAGACTTAAAAACAGGAATCAGATCAGATGATGTCACTCAGCTGTGTGTGCATCCAGTGGATTTTATGCTCCTGGAAGCAGCAGGATCCTGCAATTTTAATTTAAGTGGAACAAGGGAGCTGGTCTTAAAAAATAATCAGGGCCCGTTCTGAGCCTTCTGAGGACACTGCTCAAGTTGTGCTAGGGGAGGTTTAAACTGGATAATAGGAAAAGGAGTGAAAGGGTGGCTGGGCATTASWACAGRCTGCCCAGGACACTGGTGGAGTCAGTGTTCAAAAAATGTGYGGATGTGGCRCCTGGGAYGTGTTTTAGYAGCAGCCCTGGCASTGCCAAAGGCCAAAGTGTAGGGAACAGGACAATCCCACCTCCCTTCAAAATCCCTGCACAGCACAACCCACTGCAGGCAGGGCTTTGGGCAGAGGCAAAGCCCTGGAAATTAAAAAACTCCTCATGTGAGAGTCCTCAGCATGCCGGCAGSTCCCGAGGGGAGCAGAGAGTTCCTTAGTTAAAGCACTTGTGAAAGCAAACAGCTCCACTCCATTCTGAGCAGCCCATCTGAGCTCCTGTCCTGGAATAGCCCCGGGAGCCGTTTCCCAGCAGGATTGCACAGGAACCTCCCCCTTTCTCCAGCACAGCCTCTGTGTTTTCATCTCTATTGATGGGCAGTGAACAACCCAGGACACATCTGCAGGAAAACACAGGATGCCCTGGAAAATGCTGCAAGCCCAGGATCTGCCCATGGCCCCCAGWGTGGGAGCTGTGTCCCCACAGAGCCCGGCCACCCGTGAATAATCCTAACGAACAACTCATAAACTCATTCACCAAAATGATTTTCTAACTGGCTTCTGTCGCCCTGTTCTTCTAAGYTCTTCTAAGCCTTCTGATGTTTGCATTGTTGTAATGGAGTTTCTCATGCACTTTTATGTAAGTAATTATTGTTTTACATTCTTTTCTGGAGGAGGAGAAATTTGATGGACTGCTGTCTTGTCCAGTGTCAGTGGAGAGGTGGCACTGTCATCCTCCAATCCACTGTCACTTTTGAAAGTCTATAAATAYTGGAGTCAKAAATTAAACTTCCMTTCTTCTTTTGCTTSTTACCTTGGAGTTCCAGTGTCTGTGTTGTTTTATTTTGTGTCTTATTGCAACAGGCTTTGAGCTGAGCACGCAGTCAAGGATCTGCTGCAAGTGGTGATGAGCAAAAGGCAAAGACAAGGTGGAAATGGTTCCAGCTGTTGATCCAGGGAGTGGGCAAGCTTGGTGGAGCATCCCTGTGGTGCTGCTGCAGCAAGGAGCCTGCAGGGGAATCCAAGCACTTCCAGCCCCACAGGAATGACCAAGGACTGGCCCTGCTTTCCCACCATCACTGAGTGCAGGATTTACCCCCCAGAGAAAATGGCTGATGTCTCTTGACCTGGGAGAGGTTCATCACATGCAAATGGGAAATAATTCTATTTAATTTGGAAGATATGAATAGGCTGCATAGTAATTTCTGTAAAAAAAAACACACACACACAGAAGGACTGCAAAAATTAAAGCAGTAAATTAAAAGTAACTATTAGAAACCACTTATTGCAACTTTTATGTGTCAACCAAATGCTCTCTGGTGAACACAAAGACTGTGGTGARGCTGAATATTTCAATCCTGTAAAACTCAGCTGCCAGAAGAAAGGGACCAGCAGGGCCTCTGAAGGGGTGGGATCCACCATGACCCCTGAAGATGAACAGGGTAAACCACATTGCTTTGAAGGAGATGGAAACCCAAGGGTCTCTGGCGGCCTCAGGAGCGGGCTCCTCCCAATGTTCATGCTCCATTAAAAGATAGAATAGAAAATTCAGAGCCAGTGGAGAGGTGAGAGCATGGTCCACCACACTCCACCTCCAGGTGGAACAGGCCTGAAATAATTTGGAGAAAGGAAAACTCAGAAAGGGGCAGGACAAGTTGCAGGAGCGTTGGGGGTAGGATGGTGAGGACAGACAGAGARCAGAGATCTCTGCAGCCAGGGCTGGGAACTTGTGGTTTATTGCAAAGGGCCTGGGTGCAGGGCCCTGCTGGGAGCTGCCAGCCACAGCTCAGAGCAGGGCCCAAAGAGAGACCCAAAGAGATGGGAAGTTCCCATTACAATACAATAAATCTTCTTCTGTGCTGAATATTCTGATTCTCACTAACCAATCTAGTCCAAGATACAAATCCTACAGCATTTCCATACAGCCTAGAAGAATCATTACATTACCACACTGGGTTACATTTGAAACCCTACAAACTCCTCTTTGGGCCCCTTCTGCCAAGCTGGCAGGGTCTGCTCTGAGCCTTGGGCCTGTCTGCAAGCAGAGGCTGTTGTTTGATCAAAAGGGGATCACCTTCAGCTGGCCATGCCATTGTTTTCCAGGTGTTCAGTAACTGAGGGATCTCAAAGCTTGCTTTCATTYCAATCTCGCTTAGAGTTTCCATATTCTCAAAATCTTTTGCCAGGCAATCACATTTATAAGGCTTTCCTGTTTCATCTTCCCCAACACAAGTGTTTCTGCAGATCCAAACAGAAGCTCAGCGTGTGCTATTTAAATGCAATCCCTGCTCTGGGGCAGGAATTTCTCTCTTCAGACAGGATCAATGTGAACGGGTAGAGTCCCAGAGTGAGATGCTCATCTTCCCTGGCCCTGGCACTGACATCTCTCCCCTCTCTGCATCACCCCCATTTTCATTTCAGCCCCTCCATCTCATTGCATCCTGCAGCTACTTGCACACCAGCAGGGCACACATCCATGGCAAAGATCCTTCAGCTTCCTGTGCCAAGCATGAAGAGCTCCTTGACCTCAAGTCAAGGAGGTTTTTTAGCCCCCAGAAGACTTTTGTAGCTTTTCTTCCAGCCCTCTTTGTGCTCCTGCAGGCCCTGTCAGAGCTGACAGCAGAGCTGCTGTGTTGTTCCTGGAATAGCTTTTCCAACGCCGTGTGAAGGATTTAGGTCACTCCTGACTCTTTGCTATTCCCCTTTTTATAAACCCAGTGTCAGGCAGATACACAGAATGGCTCTGAAGCTGCCCTGAAAGATGCTTTGTGAGACTGAGTCTCTCATCTTGGAGAATGCATTTTCCAGGCTCTCAGGGGTGGATTTGTGGATGGCTCTTCAAACACAGCAGCTGGACYGGGGCTGTTTATTGGTTCTGAGGGTTTGGCAGCCATAACCTGCCCTGCTCAGGATTTTTGTCACCTGCAAACCTTACTGTCRATTTTATGATTGTTATCATCTATACTAAAATTACTTCACAGCTCTGTCTTTCAAATTTCCAGTCCCAGTRAGGGCAGCACCTCTCCTTCATCTCAGGGCTGGCACTGGGCAGAGGCTCTGTCACAAAGCTGGGCACAGCTGACATTTGACATGCCCAGCTTACAGCATTAATGGTGTCCTTGCTGGTGCTGGATCCTCAGGGATTTGTGTCCAGCCTCCCTACCCCACAGTGCTGCCAGAGGGTGACTCAGAACTGCTGGGACATGGCCTGGACCAGCATGGATGTTTTCTGCATGAGTCTGTCCAGCCAGACCCACTTTCCATACCAAAAGTCATTCATTTTGCCAGTGTGTAGCTGCAGGAACTCAAATATCCCTCCTAACGCCAGATCTGGGTTCATGGCTTCCTTTCTCAAACCATCATAATTTTGTAAATCCCCAGACTCTTGGGATTTTCCAAGTTTTCAAGGCTTGCTAAATCCCTTGGTTCACAACTCAAGCTTCCCAGCTGGCACCTTTGTGTATCCCAGGTTTAGACTTTCCACAGCACCAACCTGAAAACATTGGGTGTCCCAGGGCTTGCACCCTCCTTAGTGCAAGGTGCCAGATTTTCCTAGGAAAACCAGCTGAGCTGTAGCAATATTTCATAGAATCACAGAACCACAGATCAGTAGGGTTAGAAGAGACCTTAAACACCCTCTGGTTCATGGCAGGGCCACCTCCCACTGTGCCAGGTGCTCCAGCCCCARTGTCCAGCCTGGCCTTGGGCACTGCCAGGGCTCCAGGGGCAGCCMCAGCTGCTCTGGCAATTCCAGCCCAGCCCCTGCCCACCCTGCCAGGGAACAATTCCCAATTCCCAATTCCCAATTCCCAAGATCCCATCCATCCCAAGATCCCATCCATCCCTGCCCTCTGGCAGTGGGAAACCATTCCCCCTTGTCCTGTCACAGAAAGACACATCCAACTTTCAGGCACAGGTGGACTCAACATCCTGGTTTGTTGATTATGTATTCCTCCAAAAAGCTAAAATAATTAATATGATTTTGCATTCTAAAGGGATATTCTGTTCTGAATCACCTCTGGAGGGTGAGCCAGCCAGCAGTCAAGGAAGGAGCTGCAAACTATTGGCTATGTTTATTAGAGAGAAAAATGTAGTCAGAAAAATTAAATGAAGATGAAGACTTCCCAGTGAAACTTTGTTTTCRGATATTCAGAATGGTCACATCATCATTGCAAGGAGAAGAACAGCTGGAATCCATSCTATTTCACTGGAAAAGGAGGGGAAGAAATAGTAAATTGATGATCCCAAATTGATATGTATGTGTCAAAGAGCAGTAAGGGCAAACAAATAGCAACATAAATAATAACATTTTATATTGATCCATGAGCACAAGATGACCCTGAATCTMAGCAATGCCAGAAATTCAATGGGAGGTTTGAGAAAAGATGACTCAAATTGAATCAATACCTTGAGCTGCTTCCTTTGTCCAACAGTTTATTATGATTCTGAAAAATCCCTTGCTTGAAATTTTTTACAGTAATTCAAGAAGCTGAGCAGGTGCTGTGTTGGGCAAAATGGCAAAAAGGAAAGAAGGGAGAAAGTGCATGAGGGGGGTTGAACATGAGAACTCCGAAATTAAATTAAATTAAATTAAATTAAATTAAATTAAATTAAATTAAATTAAATTAAATACCTCAAAGGTTTCAAAGTTTGGGTGGGCGTGGAAAGGTCAAAAACGGATAAAAATTTTCACCCAGCTCAGCTTTGCTGGGTATGCAGGGACAGGATTTGGGGAGGTGATTTACACTCTCCCACACCCCTGGGAAGGTTCCCTGTGCTCTCCTGGCACCAGCAGGGCACAGACACCGGGCACAGAGCAGTGAATGCCCATGTCCCTGTGCCCCTGCCCCTTCCCTGCAGCCCCCTGCTAATGACCCAGCAGAGCAGCTCGTGGTGGCCTGGGAATGGCTTCTCTTTCTGAGRTGGGATCAAAGAGGGCTCTGGAGCCGCGAATCCCTGCGGGAGGATGAGGGGTCGGCTGGGATTAAGACGTGCAGTAATTTGTGAAGGGTAGGAACAGAAGAAATGAGCTATTAGGGGAAGGATTCGTGGCTGGCAGGATCAAAGAGCACCAGTAGGAAATGTTTAGAAGGCGCTGGGAACAAAGGGAATTCAACCCCATATGAGTCTATTAATAGACACAGGAAATTTATTAACAGCGGCAACAAATCAAGTGTTCAATAACTTCCTAAATTCTGCTTTTGCAGAGAAACCAGATCTCTTTTCATAAAGCTGATGAAGGACTTGCAAGACTGCTATTAGCCAAGAAATTTAAACCACATACCCCAAAATAAACTGATATTTTATACCTCCAACCAGATAACCCAAACACTGTCATCCTTGAAGTGTTGACAGAGGTGTATAGCAGGCTTTGGAAATACCAGACAACAGCTGGGTAGAGCTATTGTGACAGCCTGAAATCAGATAATTACAGGTTGTATATTGATATTAAGTAATTATTAGATAATAATTTCATATTAGAATAACAGAAGGATTATAAATATATACTTAAGCTTGGTGAGGTGTTAAGCAGCAAAGGTGGGGTAGGATCAAAAAGGCAGCAACTCTGGGAAGAAATTCAGGGTGAGCAAAGCAGAGCTGAACTGCAAGGAGTGCCTCTGTAACAGAGGGGTTTTAGCTTCAATTTGGGTGTATACACTGACAGGAATGGGTACATTTAACCAGGACAGGGGGTGCAAGCCCGGGACATGGCACAGTGACACCCTGGCACTTTGGGCCCAGGCTTGGCATCCACCTGGCATGTGGAAAAGATAGAAATAGTTGCAAAGAGCCATGAGAAACAAGAGAAATAAACAGTGTTGTGATGAGAAAATGTGTTTTATTTCCTCAGGAGGATATTGGGGGCTCACAGGGTTTTTCAGAGGGCAGCCTTTGTCAGAGGGTCTCTGTGCAGTTGGACAGGGAAAGGCAGAGCTGCCTGCAAATGTCTGGGACATGAGGCCAAGAGATTTCCCACTACCAAGAGATCATTCTGGTATTCACAAAGGTGATTTTCCAGGCCATGAAGTCTTCAGAACAAAAATGGGCTCTTTTGGGCAAATTCAACAGCTGGTCTCAATATGAGATTGCTTTGGGAAAGGAAACTTATGGCAGGCCCTGCAAAGTGATCTGCTGATTGTTGGGGCTTTAATCTCTGTAAATAACCTTTTCCTCTGCCTTTTTGAGGCATGGGGAGAAGATTCCCATCTCCCCTCTCCAATAAAGATGTCAGGTCAAAGAACATATCTATGAGAGAAGCAGGAATACTGGGTGCACATGTTCCTTTAGATCTTCCTCCTCTACATCCATCCCTGTGCCCTCTTATTCACCTTTTTATGAAGTATCAGATTCAGGATAAAAAGGTCATGGACCARGGGACATTAGGCTTTTTCTTTCAAGCAGAACATGCTCTATATTTTCATCCATGCCAGACTGAAGATCAATTTGTGGCAGAGAACAAAGTTCATTAGTAGGAGCACTGCAAATAGTGGGACCAGCCTAGGAGGACATTCAATGCCAGATTGCTGCAAGGCACTAAKGAGGGAGGAAGAGGGGAGGGGAGAAGGGAAGACAGCAGGAGGTTTTCTTCCCAGTCAGATTGCCYTCTATCCCACTGCACCCTCTCCTCCTGCAGTGCTGCTCCAGTGTGTCCAACACCCCGTCCATCAGTGCCCCTCTGAGGGGTTCCCTCCTGGCCCTTCAKCCCCAGGAGCTGGCCCAAACCAGGCTGAAAATGTGCTGAGCTTTTCTGGCAACGCTTCAGAATAAATGGCAARCCATTTCTGCAGCTCGTTTCCATTGTAGTATTAATCAAACTGAATTCCTGTGGTGCTCATATGGATGTCATATGTAAATCCCACTGCTCATTCCAAATTAAAGCCAATGGAGAAATTTCGCTCCTGTCTCCATCCTGCAGCTCTGAGCTCTTGTGCATWTATTCCATTCATGAAATTCTGATTGCTGTGGACATGAGGGAATACCAGAGTTGATGACAGCCATAAGAAGCGTTGGTAATACTTGTGAATTTATGGGGAAGGTGCTCAGGTGCAAGGCTGAAGCAAACACACTTCCATGTCCTACCTCAACCAAGTACTCCACATCTCAAAATAGAAGCCCTCACCAGCATTCCAAACTGTCCATCCCTCAATGTGAGTATTTCAGAACAAGAGGTTTTCCTGGCCAGTGCTGGCCCTCAGCAGTGGTCAGTGTCACCATTCAGAAGAAGACATGAGAAACCTCCAAACAGCAGCTCTGGAACAGTTTCAGTTTTCTCCCCCACTATTAGAAATCTCACCCCATTTGATGAAGTATATGTCTTTATTTATAATTTTTTTGTGGTGAGAAACACGCAAACACAGGTTTATTTTGCTCTGAGAGTACTGATCCCTCTTTTCTCCCCTTGAGAAGGGGATCAAAGAGCTGTGGACAAATTGGGAGACSCCAGAAGTTAGCTGCTGATCAGGCAGAAGCTCCTTTGGTCTTGGGTGGGACTTTCAGCCTTACACAGACTGAATCAAGTCCGGCATCTGAACTAGGACAGCGTGAGCACCTAGGGGGTGTCCCTGGCCTTCAGTGCAGCTCTGTCCCTGGGGAACACTGCAGCCTTCAGCCCATCACAGCAATGCCATTCACTTCCCCAGAGGAAAAGGGAGGAACGCYGGAATGGGCTGAGGTGGCTCCAGCCCTTCCTGACAGGCTGGGTACTGGTGGGAAGGTCCCACCCCGGAGCCCTTGCCCACCCTGTGCCTCCCAGGCTGGCACCAGGCTTGGCAGTGAGCAGATAAATCACAGCTGGGCCTTCTCTCTGTCACAGATAACAAACCACTCACTGCAGGAAGCCACACATATCACAGGACTTTCCAGAAACAGACTCCACCAAGCCCTGTCCACACCAGGGGTGTTTTCCTTCTGATCTTCTTTTGACCTAAAGCACTCAAGCCTCCATGGAATCTCCCAGAACAAGAAATCATTCAGGGGAGACTCCTACATTAGACATGCTTTGGAAATGGTTCAGGCGCTTTCTCCCTGAGATGTGTCACACACRTCTGTGCCACTCCAAAGGTATGTAGGAAAATATAGAGGAAAATATATTAGGAAAAAACTCTTCAGTGAGRGTGGTGAGGCCCTGGCACAGGYTGCCCAGAGAGGGCAGCCCCCTGGAAGTGTCCAAGGCCAGGCTGGACAGGGTTTGGAGCAACCTGGGACGGTGGAAGGTGTCCCTGCAATGGCACAGAGGCGGCACTGGGACATTTTTGCCTCTTCCAACCCAAACCATTCAGAGATTCTATGGTGTATCCAGTTCCCCACTAAAATACCTACCCCTAGAGGTCCTTTAGCCTCACTGACCACTCATTTGAGGATCTTAAAAGATGWGAACTCAATCTCCAGACCACAAGAATCACCGATTGCTTGGGTTGGAAAAGCCCTCTAAGATCAAATCCAACAGTTATCCTGGCACTGCCAAGGCCACCACTAACCCATGTCCCCAAGTGTCACATCTATGTGTCTTAAATCCCTCCTGCAACTCCACCACTGCCCTGGGCAGCCTGTGCCAGGGCTGGACAACCCTTTCCATGGAGAAATTTTTCTCAATATCCAATCTAAACCTCCCCTGGCRCAACTTGAAGCTGTTTTCTCTTGTTAACTGGGAGTTCCCAAGATAAGGAGTGGCAGAGCATGGTTTTGGGGTACCATGTGTAGGCTTTGGTGGCTCTACAGGACAGAGAAGGTCCCCAGYGAGGTCCATCTCTGGTCAGGGGACAGCACCAAGGATGCTCATGGGGTCAGCTTGCACAGGATTCTCTCCAGATGGAACCTGGAGATGGTATAGGGGTAATGAGGTACAACAGAGGCACAAGGGATCCTTTTAGCTTTAGGGCTCCTTCAGGGRGTCACAGGGGTCTTTGTCTGGGGGGAATYTGGGGACACTGAGTCCCCAAACACATCTGTACATCTGTGGTGTGTCTGGCTGGGATGGCACTGCAGGGACAGGTCCTGCCCGGGCTGGAAGGAAAGGGAATAYCTGGGGATTGCCTGTCCCCAGCATCTGCTGTGCTGCATGGAGCCCACCCCMGTCAGTCCTGGCTGTCCCCAGTGGGGAGCCAGACAAGGATGGACCTCACTCTGCAGTACCCTGGGGGTCTCTGGGGGGAACAGGGGTCCAGCAGGTCACAGTGGGGCTCTGCTCTGCCCAGAGGGTCCGGGCTGGGCACTGGGGCACCCGCTCCTGGGTCTAGAGATCATGGCAGGGGTCTGCCCTGTGCCCATGTGTCCTGCGTGGGCACGGGTCTATCCCAAGGCTGGGGGTCACAGCAGGAGCAAGTCTGTCCTGCCCCAAGGGTCCAGGGATGGCACAGGGGGTCTGTCCCCAGGCTGGGGCTCACAGTGGGGTCCGTACTGTCCCAAGGGTCCAGGGATGGCACAGGGGGTCTGTCCCAAGGCTGGGGCTCACAGTGGGGTCTGTCCTGTTCCAAGGGTCCAGGGATGGCACAGGGGGTCTGTCCCCAGGCTGGGGCTCACAGTGGGGTCCGTGCTGTCCCAAGGGTCCAGGGATGGCACAGGGGGTCTGTCCCCAGGCTGGGGCTCACAGTGGGGGTCTGTCCGGCCCCAAGGGTCCTGGGGAGGGCTGGAGAGGCTGTCCCCAGGCTGAAGATCATGGTGGGGGTCTGCCCTGTGCCTGCGGGGGGTCCCTTGAGGGCACAGGGGTTCCTGCCCAGGCACGGTGAGGACACCGCAGGTCTGCCCCGTGCCCAGAGTGCGGGCGGGGACCGGGGTCTGCCCCTGCCTGAGGACGGTCCCGAGCGGGCATGGCCGGGGCGGCCGGGGGGGCGCAGCGACGGTGGAGGGGTTTGTGAGGGCCGGGCCGAGCGGAGCCGAGCGGAGCCGAGCCGGGACGGGCCGAGCCGGGACGGGCCGAATCCAGCCGAACACAGCCGAGCCGAGCCGGGACGGGCCGAATCCAGCCGAACACAGCCGAGCCGAGCCGAGCCGAGCCAAGACGACTGGAGTCGAGCCGGGACGGACCGAATCTAGCCGAGAGCGAGCGGAGCCGAGCCTTGCCCGAGCCCGAGCCGAGCTGTGCCGAACCAGAGAGGAGCCGTGCCGAGACAAACCGAGCCGAGCCGAACGCAGCCGACCCCAACCGAGCCAAGTGGAGCCGCACCGACCCAGCCGAGCCTCGGCCGATCAGCTGCCGAAGCGCCGGCGTTGGCCGCAGCCGTCCCGGCGGCGGGGGCGGTGCGGGGCCGGGCCGGGCCGGGCCGGGCCGGGCCGCCGGTCCCTCCTCCCCGATCCCCCGCCGCTCCCCCTTCGCTCCTTCCCGTTCCCTCCCGTTCCCTCCCCGCCTCCCTGCGCAGCGCGAACATGGCGGCGGCGGCGGCGGCGAGGGACTGAGCAGCGCCAGCGCTCGGCGGCCGCGCAGGTGAGCGGGCGGCCCGGGGCGGGCGGCTCGGCCGGGCTCGGTCCGGCCTGGCCGGGGAAGCGCGGCGGGGCTCGGGCGGGGGTCGGGCCCGCAGCCCGGCCCGGATCTCATCCCTCCTGTCAGCGCGGCCCGGCCGCCGCTTCCGCGCGGTGCCCGGGCCGGGGGCGGCTGTCACCGCCCGCACCTGCTGGTGCCCGTCGGGGACCGGCCCTCCCGGCGGCCGGGCAGCGCCCCGGGGCTCCCCGGCCCCGCGGCTGCCTGGCCGGGCTGTGCCTCCCGGKGAAGCCTCTTCCAGGGCTTTGTTGTTGTGCCGGGTGTCCCCGGGCAGGGCCTCGGGCAGCCGCGGTTCCGCCTCGCCCCAAGGCCTCGGAGCGGTTCTGGGGCCGGCCGGAGCTGCCCCTTTCCCGGCGCGTTTCGGTATCGGCCGGGCGCTCCCGGCAGGAAAGGGAAAGCGGGACCGAGCTGCAGGAGGTTTGCAGGAGGTGGCCCTGTCTGCGAGCTGTGCCCGCGGGGTTTGTGCCCTTCCTCCCCCCACGAGCCCTTCGGGGCTCGGTGACACCGTCCTGTCACCCCAGTGTGTGTGTGGAGCTGGTGCCCGGTGCTCCGAGCAGATCCTGCTGCTGGAGGGAGCAGCCGGAGAAATCCCATCACCACCGTGCCTGGGGAAAAGCTGCGCCTCCTTCGCAGCCGCCCCGAGCCGAGCGCTGGGATAGAGCTGGGAGCGAGACAAGATTTGAGCGTTTCGTGCACAGTGAGATGTTTAAAAATAACCCCGGTGACGGCTGGCTCCTGCSGCGCAGGTTTAATCCGCAAGCTCTTTGAAGCTCCCGTGTAAAACTGTGGCAGCACTTTGGAGTGTGGATGACTGAAGGTAGAGCTGGCAAATCCGAGCAGGCAGCCTGAGTTTGGGRTGCACTGAGCAGCTTGGCTCCCTTGGGCCTCGGGTGGTTTAGGTTCAGCGGCTGAACATGAAACTATTTCCATGGGGAACGTCGGGATGTGCAGACCCAGCTCTGGGGTCCCCGGCTTTGATTTTTGGCTGGGTTTGTGTTTACTGTTGTTGTTTATAATAAACAGCGTGCACTGAGTGGCTGAGAACAGCCATGTGGTCGCTGCAGTTCGCAGCCAGTAATATTGGGGGAAAATGTTCTCCCWCCTCGGTTCGCTGCGGGCTGGGCCTCCTCCTGTCGCCTTCCTCTCTTCCTCTCAGCTTCTRCTGGCCAGGCTGTGCTGTCCATATGTGTTTGCTGGGAATATTGGGAGCATGGGATGGTGGTGTCATTCCTTGTGCTTCATCTCAGGCACCGGCGTGTGGCTTGGTGTTAATATAGGGAACAAAACTCAGCTCATGGGGGTCTCAGCTTGGGAAGAGCTGCCGTGGCATGCAGCCCTGGCATGTGCTGGTGGGTAGTTCAGGATCTGCCCAGTAGATGGTATGAAAATGCAGATGGAAATCAGGGAGTCCCTTACAATGGGCACGAGGGAATTGCAGGTATTTCTGTGCTATTTAGAGTATTTATTTAATTAAAAGTTTGAGTGTGTTCTGTTTGTGAGAGATATGCTGAGTCTTGGTCCTCCTGGTTTGGTGTTTACATCTTAGCAAGTGACTATTCTGCATCTTGATAATCTGCTTTTCTTGGGGCACTTCTGTGGAAACCTGATGAATTTTGCAGGACAATATAGTGTCTATAAGTAAAAGATGCTGTTAGGGTATTAAATGATGATCTTACTCGTCAACTGGCTGTGCTTCAGTCTAGACAGCTGTGTCCCTGCCCTACGTCTGATTTAAAGGAATGTCTGAAACTTTGTTTGGTAGTCTCAGACATCAGGTACCTCCAGAGATGTCCTGGTTGTTTCCCAACCCTGGGTAAGGTCAGGTAGATTTATAAACCCTTCCTGGGTAATAGTTCTTCTTCTAAGCTCTTCTTGCTGGCAATTCCGTATCCTGTGCCGGTGATGTATGTCAACACTTAGGCCTCCCCATCATTACAGAGATTTTTCAGTTTAATCTAAATCTTTGTCTTGCACTTTAAACCTGTTCTTTTTCTGATGTCCAGAGCTCATGGAGAGCACCCTACTCCCCCCACCACTTCCTACATGTCTGCAGCTCAGTTTGAAGCATTTGAAGACTTTTTTCCCTCTTCCTGAGCTGAGCAAGATCAGTTTGTCTGTTCTTCTCCCATGGGCATGCCAGCCTWGCTCACCTCTGTCTCTGACTTGGGTTCTGCTCCCATTCACACTTGACCTAAAGTGCGTGGCCAGTCAGAACAGGRCTCTGCAGAGCAGTTGTGATAAGCTGGGCCCAAATGACCCTGTTTTAGGCCTGTCTCAGCACTGTTACATGACAAGGAATGCAGATCACGTGTTTGCCTGTTTGTGCTGTTAACTGTGTGTTTGTGACAGGACTTGGCGTGCTCAGTGAGCTCCTGTTTACAAATCTGGAGTAGCGTGCTAGCAACGTGAGCTCAGAGCTGTGCTGAGTTAAACCTTGGCGTGTCTGGGGCTCTTGTTTGAGCTGTAATGTTTGCATCTTCCACCCTGTCTTTTCTCCTTTTCTTTTCCTTGCCTGCTACTGCAATTCAGTTTTTGCAATGAGACAAAAGAGATTTTGAGTCCTTTATGCATCCATTTATGTTTGAGAAGTTTCCTGACAAGGAGAGGTCCCTGAGAAGTGGGGGAAGATGCATTGAGGACAGAGCAGCAACTCTGGCTGCCAGCTTCTCTTGTGAGATGGTTAATCTCCTGCATATATATAATTCAGAGACGTGCCAAGGTAAAAATTATCTCCACAATTGAACTCTCAGTGTAGCAGAACTGTAACTCTGACCCCTCCTTCACCCCAGCACTACATCCGGGTGTAGCACCTGCACTCCAAGCTGGGGCATAAATTTTTCATCCCACTTCATTTGCAAGATAGCACAGCCTATCCTAAAGGAAATGCTTTTTCTGGCTTTAATACAGTTGTAAAAAAACCCTTTCTTACCCAGCTTAAATATCTACCAGTGGAAGCTGTTATAAAACATTTGCACTATGTTTAACCTGATAATGCAGGTCTGAGAGCAGCAGGAAGCACAAGAGATCTTCCCTGTGTATCACCAGGTCTCTCTGGGCTTGGAGGGARCAAATCCAGTGATTTGAACTAGTGGTGTCAGAGTGGTGGGGACACCTGAGCCCTGGAGATCAGCACCTCCTCCTCTTTGCAAAGCTGTGCTCTGTCCTGGSTGGCAATCTCCCTTAGCAGGACATATCAGAGGTAGTTTTAATTGTGAGCAGGCGGAGAGATCRGTACAGGGACATCACTGCAGCCTGGCTGGTGCTGAAAACAATTCCCAGAGATCTCTATTTTCATTCAATTCCCTTAAAAACCAGAGTAATACTTAGCTCTTTTACTGATATTTCTTACACACACCGCCTCTAGCAGATTTAGCCACTGATACACAGTTTGCAGTCTTCACTACCAAATGTTTCTGCCTCTCTAGCAGGGATTTAAGCAGTTAGTGTGTGCCTCTGCTCTCATTGGGCTGAATCTCACACTTTTATGCAGACTCATCCTGAGCAAAAAATCAAGAATTTGGCTGAGAACTGCAGGAAAAGATGAATGTCTGTTTTGCTGCCTCTGCTGTTTGCGTGGCAGCCTCGTCCAACAGGCCAGATGGACAGGTGATGTCTGGGGAGTCTAAAGCACTTGGTTTCCTCCGAGCTGCCTTGATCAGCAGAGGGAAGTGGCCCCTGCAGCTCCACAGCCTGGYTGGTAATATGTCACTGGAGATGAGGAAACAGAGCACAGTCAGTGTGGTCATTGCCGGCACAAGGGAGCTGACGTGGGAATTCAGGCAGGACTGTTTTTCCCTGGCACAAGCTTGTGCTGCTGCCGCTCTCCAYTTCTTGCTCAGAAGTTTTTCTGTTTGTGTTATAAGTTGAATGGTGTTATCACCAGTAGGAAAAGAAACTCCTGCTGGAGGTGTCTCCTCCCAGCCAATGTGCTCAGAGTTACCCAGCTCCAATTAGCTTGTACATTTTCCAGACTGCCGCAGTGGGAGCAGCCCAGAAACCTCCCTGTGGCTGGGGTTTGTTTTCAACAACGGAAACTGTAGGAGTAGATGCCATGRAAATTTGCAAAGTTCAGTCTTTGCCCTCTTGAGTTTCCTGCAATTCCTCCCCTCTCCTAGCTCTTCCAGGTTTCACTGGACACTGGTCCAGGTCCTTTCTCCTAGATATCACAGCGAGGGAACAAGTTTGGTTCACCCATTTCTGGAGTGACATCTGCTGCGGTTTTCTTGGGGGTGGAGAGAAGTAGGTGCACCCTTCTGATTCCTCAGGGTGCTGCTGATGCTTGACCACAGGAAAAGATCCTGCCAGGAAAAATGGGTTTTGTGCCTGGGGAGAGCTGGGGAACACTTACAATGTTTGAGTTCAGTGTTGGCAGAGGCTGCACAGGGTGAAGCCCATCTGTGCTCCASCGAGTGAGCTGCGGTCCCATCGGCTGCTGCTTGCAGTCACCTCGTGCTGGAACACCTGCTGCCAGTGCCTGACCAGCTTCATCTGCTCTGCCCTCCCCTGTGCCGCTGCTGCAGGGTGTCCCTGCTCCTGGCCTCCCTCCCTTCCCCGTTTGGAGCAGCCCCTGCCTCCTCCCCCCGTGCTGAGCCCTCAGCAGTGGGATGCGTGTCCAGCTGTGTCTGCGGTGAGCGGGAGGGCAGCCTGTGTTCCCTGCTCCCCCTCGCTCCCTCCTGGCTGTGGGAGCCTCCCTGGGCTGCTGCCAGGGCCTGCCTGCCCTCCCTGTGTCCCTGCAGCTGTGGGGAAGCCAAGCCAAGCAGGCCAGGCTGGGCTGCACACACCGTGGGGGACACGGATGAGCAGCAGCTTCAGGATGGCTCATTGTCATTGACAACCTTACATGTGTATATCCAGCTTAACTATTCAGAGAATTTTCAAGCTAGTATTACTACAGCTAGTATTTTGGCTCCTTAGTAAAAGCCAGGATTTCTGCTGAGTTATGCTGGACTTGCATTTCACTTCCAGCCACTCSTGGAAGTTAGAAGGAATTAACTTCTGGAGTTTTCTTCTTCATAGACAATCAGTGGATGGTTGCTCCATAGCTCTTCATAGGGGGGAARGACTTTGGGGTAGGAACCTGGGCTTGGCTCTGGCTCTGGGTGGCACAAAACGTCCCCACAGTGCAGTTGAATGTCCCTGAAACCAGCTGGTCTGCAGAGGTGATGGCTCAAGGTGAGGGTGGCTACCTGAGCTCGAGCTGAATGCCCTGGGAGAGCTCTGCAGAGTGCTGGGCATCTCCCAGCAGCGCTCTCTCCCTGCACTCACTGCTGCAGGGCCCCTCGCTCCCCACTYGTGCCTTTCCTGCCCATCTGCAGCACATAAGGTAGGAGAAATTTCTGCTCTATACTCGTTAGTTAAGTGAAGGAGTAGAGAGCAGGCAGAAGAGCTGATGGAGTCTGATGTGGACTGAGGAGGAAGTTGTACCAATTCTGCTTTCTAAAAATAAGTCGAGTGGCTGTTCACACAGCCCAGAGACTGCTGCTCTCTGTACACTGACTGTGGTTGCTTTTTGTTTTTTTTCTTTTTACAGCAAATCTTAGGTGCTGCAGTCCATTAAAATTGTGCAGTGGCTGTGTGATCAGGGAGGTACCTATGCAGAAAGTCTTGTGGTTTCAGTGTTTCTAGAAGTGACCTTGAAGGATCAGCCATACATAATGTTTCCTGGAGGTTTCTCYAGGGTGTTCTAGGATTTCCAGTGATGGTGATTCCTCCTTCCTCAGCAATTCACTCCAGTCCCTAGCTATTCTGAGATTAAGGAGCTTTGCTTGATTTCAGGCTGGTATTGCTGTACTTTAACCCCATCATTTTGGTATTTCACCTTCTCTTCTGRCAAGCTACCAAGAGAAGAAAAATGCTGTACTGCTTGTTATGTACAGTTGACATTATCCAGAGGATATTGCCACTAATGGGCAGCAGGTATCACTTCCACCACCTCAGGGCTCACCTGGAGCCCTTAACTCTTACCACAGATGRGGTAAACCGTGGCAGCTGGCTATCTGGCTTGTCACTTGGCTCCTGAGGTCGTTTGTCATTGCCACAGCCCCACACTGGAGGGTTTTRCCTGGCTGTACAGTGCCACATCTCCTCCAGCTTGGCAGGAGGTAGCAGCTCCCTTGATGGTGAATTGCTGTGCCTGGAGAGGGCAGGAGGAGTTTGTTTCCCCTGGGTATTATCCAAGCCCTGCRCTGCAGATCTGGGCAGTGCCACTGYTGTTCCAGCATTGTGGGGGGGTTTTGAATCTTGGCTCCTTTTCCATCACCATGAGCTTTGGTCATGTCTTGCACACTGCTGGCAGAATCTCCAGTTATATATATGTATGTATATGTGTGTGTGTGTGTGTGTGTGTGTGTGGTGGTATCTGTTCAGCATTATCTTGTGCCTGACCAGAGGACTCAGTGTGTTCTGGGGCTGCTCAGTTATTTCATATTGTTGTCAGCTGGAAAATCTGTAAATGCCCTGTGATATTTTATGGCTTTATAAGCTGTACAAAATGTCCAGCAGGTACTTGAATGTCGAGCAGATACAGTCTGTAAGAGTGCCTTGTTTTCATTAGCTCCTTGGCAGACACTGAGCATACTTGCAGAGCTGCAGGATGGACTTTTGGTTGCTTGTGGTCATGGTTTGGGGTGTTTTATTGGCATCTACCGTGTGCTGCACAGAAAGCAGTGGAGGGCCTCACAGGATATTTTTTASTTGTCCAAACTCTTGGCCCTTCAGGAATGTAAAGCAGCCTAACAACTTTTTCTTTATATAATTAACAGCAATCTGTTCAGTGTTTCCTGCAGGAACTGGCTAGTGATTTTTCCTCTCTGAGAGTAATTCTCCTGAGCTAATATTTCTGTCTATGTCTAGRTTGTTCTTTCTTTTGTTATTAAAATTGAGTGTAATTTTGATGGGCATGTTATACTTTTTCTGTWTCCAGACTTTGTACCCWGTAGAGGATATTTCTATTTGAGTAKSTACGTAGTTTTGAATACTGGGATTTTATCTTCTTAAGTCACAGATGAGACCAGAGTTACACACAGATTAAAAATAGCAAGCAGTAATTAATACCCATCCTCAGTGAGCCTGGCTCTTCTGGTTTCTCTTGACATGTTGCACTGTAGCAATTTCCTTTCTTTTTCCTAAGAAATAGATGAATTAATATCTCTGTACATGAGTGAGAAAATAAAGATGCTTGTTTCCTGCCCTGGCACACCATTCCCTTGGGGTGCAGTGAGTTTGAGGAACTCTTCTCCTGGGCAGCCCTTTGYCTTGATTGGGCTGGAGCAGAGCAGGCACCGGGAGGAATGGCCCCCTTCACATCCTTCCCTCCCCAGAAATCCTCCTTTCCCTCTCTCAGGGCTGGATTATCTCTGTCTCAGGGCTCCAAGCAGCAGAGACTGGCTCCTCTTCCGCTCCAGCAAGGGTAAAKCCAGGTTTTGTGGCTCTGCTCCATACCCTGAGGGTTTGGAGATTTTATCTTTTTCATTTCTTTAGCAGATGGGGCAGATCAGTAGGAACTATTTCTCATCTGTCCTTTGTTTGCATGAGAAGAATCAGCTGCTGGAAGGGTTGGAGGGGAGTCTGGCTATGCTTCCTGCCGGTGAGACCCTGAGTTTTGTACTCTAAGGGTAGATTTTTATATATATATACACACACACACATTAAAGGGGTCTCCTCTGAGAGAGCAGGTTCAGGAGGGCAGAGGGAGTTGCGTTTGGAAGGTTTGGAAGGTTGGCTGTGTGGATGTTGAGTCAGGGACAGGGATTTGTATGTGGATCTGTGAAGGACTCAGCCTTGAGTGTGGCTGGAGCTGTGCCCCCTCCCTCCTCCCCTCTGTCATTAAGGACATGTTTGTGTTGGTGCTGCACCTCAGGAAGGTAAGAAATGCTTAACTCCGTGGAAGGTCATTCCTTTGTGCTGGATGAGGAAAGAGAGCACTTCAGGCTCTCCAGTAACATGCTCAGTGATTGCTTTGATGCATGTGAGGCTTGAGGATGAGTTTTCACCTCACCCCGTGTATTTTCCCAAGGGATATTGCTAAGCATTCCATTGAATTGTTGGGGTTGGTTATAGAAGGAAAGGAGAAGGAAAATGCAGTTGTAGGTGTATGTAACCATCATCATCCCCCATGCATCAGTATTTAGCTCATTAGAGAGTGGTGACTTTGTCCCTCACCTTTTCTTCAGGGCTGGTTTGTTCTCCTCTGCTCCCTGAGCTCTCCTCTCCCTCCTGCSATTTCAGTGGAAACCCTTGCCCCGTGTGTCTCTCCCTGAGGATCGCCCTCCTCCCTGTGGGATACAGGGTACTTTAAGGGATTGGGTCATCTCCTTCCCCTCTCTTTGCAGAGTTTTCCTCATTTGCATTTCTGTTGTGTCCCCTAATTACCATCCCTTTGGTTTTTTATTCCCCCTCAAGCTGCCTTTCCCTGCTTATGGTCTCCTGAGGATGTTCTG
Organism: Cardinalis cardinalis; assembly: GCA_014549065.1. Lineage (NCBI taxonomy): Eukaryota > Metazoa > Chordata > Aves > Passeriformes > Cardinalidae > Cardinalis > Cardinalis cardinalis. Next base: position 1,087,632 of record JACDOX010000205.1, on the reverse strand, counting down.
CTGAAACTTTATCAAACTTAGATTACTAGAAATAGTTAATGCAACATTTTCTTTGAGGAATTCTCACATCCTGCTTGCAGCATCACTGCACAGTCTGTCTTGACATTTTTARTAGAGAAACAACTGGAAGTCAGTCCTTTCCTTCTGGATTGCCTCCTGTTTCCCCTTCCATAGGAATACATTGTCCTCCTGTGTCTTCCATGCCATAAAGAATTTATTTTTTAATAGAGTCCAGTAGAGAATTAAGGATAAGGTTGATTAGACATGTTATACATACATTTATCTACTGRGTGTCAACCAGAGACCTGTGAAGAGTTTACACACTGGAGCCCTTTCTGGGGCCACATCCATCACCCCTGTAACTGCTGTCTGGSAAAGCAGCCACAGCTGAGTGTGCAGGGGGGGCTGTACTGCCCTGTCTGGGGCTGATATGGAAACCATGCACTGGTTTTTAATGYACTCCTGTTTAAATTCTTATTTAAAGACTTGGAAGCATCCTATTGTGTGCTTTTGTGAGGGGTGACTTTGTAAGTGCCCTGGGCAGAATCCCATTTCAAGGTCTCCTGTAAGCCATCTGCTTTCAGTAATAGCTCTTAGCTTTGGCATGTGGCTCAGTGCAGGCTGAAATAGCCACATTGCTGCAAAACTTTCTGTACTGCCTGCATCACTTTGGGCTTCCCACTATACCTGCACAGGCTGGTGCACCCTCAGGGTGCCCTGCAACACCAGGTTCACCCTTCAGCTTGTCCCCAGGCAAGGAGGGCATGACCCAGCACAGGAGTGTGGGGTGCACCATGTCCTGCATCTCTCCATGTTCTGGGATTGCCATGAAAGGAAACTCAGGTACCTGCAAACCTGGCCTGTGGGCTGGTTCCCAGTCACCAGAGTGTCAGAGTATGGTCAGAATGTGCCAGGATCAGGCTACAGAGCCCCATATGTGATAAATCTCTGTTTCCAGTTCTCCTCAGTGGATTGGGTACACTGCTGTGCCAGTCATTCCTCTTCTAAAGTCAGGAGACTTTAACTTTTAGCTATGGGAGTCCTGCTGACACACAATAGCTGTAACACAGATGGTTCAGTGTTAGAAACAGCAGCCTTGGGCACACAGACTCAGTTCCTTGCTTTGGCGTGTTCTTCCCATATGGCACTGAAGTCCATCAGTGCTTTGCTTTTCTATGTGTAACCTGCCCAAAAAGCAGATCTCTGTGTTAAGTTTTGTTACAGTTAACCTGGGAGAGCTCCRTGGAGGTACAGTCAGAAATGTGTCTGCTTTACACCCAGAAACAGAGATCTGCAGCTTTTCCCAAAACTCCAGAAGAGTCATGGAGAGTGTTGATGGCATCTTTCACACTGAGATTTGGGACATGGGCAGTGCTCAGCTCAGAGGGAGAACCCAAAGTGACTTCAACAGTAGGACCAGCCATGAAGGATTTGCTGAAATGATTCTGAAGCACAGTGAAACTTCCTTACCCCCAGCTGTTACCACAGGGGATTTGTGTGATTTGATAAGGTCTGTGCCACRTCAGCATGAGTTCAAGGTGGGCCACTCCAGTGGGAGGCAGCCCAGGCCTTGGCTMCAAGCCTTGGACATGGTCCTGTCTGGGAGGAGCAGCACAGGGTGCTGTGAGTGCTGTGAATCCCTGCCCATGCCCAGGGAGTTGGAGCAAAAGGATCTTTGAGCTCCTTTCTGACCCAGACCACTCCATGTTCCCTGCATTAGGTTTTGCACTGTTTTCCTTCCATTGGAGTGGATGGGAAACCAATACCAGTCTTAAAAGCAGCTCTGATTTTTCAGCAGTGTGTGGAATTCTTACAGCAGTCGAGCACCATCTTTCCAAGGAGGATTTGCAGGGCTGGAGTGCTCACCCCCCTCACTACAGAAATGGCAGCCACAGAGCTGCAACTCCCAGCTCATCAGTAAACATGTCTGTACTGAGAAAATTCATCCTGTTAAGGGGCTTCCTTTAGCAGACTCAAGTCAGATTATCTTATTTGTCTTTTATTTGAAGCCCTTTCATCTCTCCATTTCTCTCAGCCTGGGTATCCTGTTCCTGGAGTGTGCCAAATATGTTGTCTTTGTTGCAGCCTCTTCAGTCTTTGTGGAAAGCAAGGTCTGCTCACAGTGATACATGTCAGGATGGCTTTGGTTTGATCCAAGGCCCRTGCTGGTTTTGTTGGGTTTATTTTAGTTTTGTGTTATGTTGTTTTGGGTTTTTTTTGGTGTGTGTGTTGGTTGGTTGTTTGGGGTTATTTTTGCATAGGGAAGGAAATCTTAAATAAAACCTTGCAGGATTTCAATAAATTTCTTCCACTGTCATGAGCAGTGGTAACTGTTGTAGCTTTGCTCACAGTGATGATTCCTCTCACTGGTCCCTGGTTTTTGTAGTCACCCTGAGGGTGATCTCTTGAGCCTGACTCAGCAGTGTCTGGTGGTCCAGCTGCCGTTTCCTGGAGGGCTCACTTATTTTCTCTCCCCACCAACCCGAAGGTGTTCAAAAGGAAGTCATAAAATCAATATTTTCATTGTAGAAACATGGTCTATCCAAGTTTTTCACGTGTTTTTGTCTTTTAAAATATGTAATCCCGTGAGACTTGGCTCAGGGGCTGAGGAAGTGTGTTCCTTGTGATCACATCTTCGAGACACCTCAGTGTGTTAACACAAGAATGTGTTTGTGAGGAGCCTGTCATGAAGTCTGGAGTTCATCAGTCCACTTCTTACATGATAGAAGGATAAAATTAATTCCAGAGAATGAGAGATGTTGGAAATAACAGAAAATCCTTCTGGTAGGAAAAGGATAATGGTTTACAGCCATCAGGTATTTCAGATTACACAAGGGGATCAGTACTGCAGATGGAAATAGCAGCGTTCATTGTACAGTGTTACTTAGAAATATTCCCTGGTGTGAATGTAAGGGCTCTCCCGACCTGATGAGGGGAGATGCTTCCAGAGGTGCTGGATGTTCATCAGCCTTTCTTTGGAGCTGCCAAAAATGTGACTTTGCACAGACTAGGAGAAATAAAACTCCAGTCTTGCTCAGGAGGATAGTAACAGGGAGGTGGAAGGAATTAAAATCATTGTTTAAGATAAATTCTGACTCACCTTTTTCACACTTGGAAGCTGATCACTCCTGAGGGTTCACTCCAGGTCCCACATAAACATTCATTTGGCATTTTGGTTTAGGATCCTTGTCTGCATGTCTGGCTCCGTGAAGGCTGCTGCTSAGTCCTGGGAGCTGATCTTTGGATTCTGCCCAGGAAAGGGGTCAGTCAGCTGGCTCAYCAGAGCGTGCCTTGAGAGCAAGAACTGGGGTTTAGACCAGCAAAAGTTCTGGTGTCCACAAGTCAGGCAGAAATCTGAGGAGCCAAGTCTGGTGTGAAAACTAAAAGAGGAGTCAGATCGTGCACTGACGTTCCTCTGATTTATCAGGTAGGCTGAAAGTGCTTTTCTTTCTGCACCATAGAAATTAAAAATGGCAAAAAAGGTGTTAAATGAGCAAGCAGGCTGAGTTTGGGAAAGGTGCTTCCCCTAGAGGGTCGTGGGGTGCTGAACAGGCTTAGGCTTCCAGGGAATGGTCATGGTTCCAAGGCTGCCAAAGCTCAATCTGGAAAATGCTCTCAGGGACAGGGTGGGATTGTTGGGGTGTCCTGTGTGGGATCAGGAGCTGGGACTGATGATCCTTATGGATCCCTCCCAGCTCAGGATATTCTGTAATTCACATTACCTGCTCATCATGTGGCTGATTTTCTGCTTGGGTTGGGATGGCACTGGATGTGCCATGGTCACACAGGGGCTTCCAGAATGGAGCTGAAACATTCCAGCAGGGAGGCTGGAATGGCAGCACTGCCATCACCCGTGACAGGCAGGAGCTTACAGGGCTGCCCTCACATTTCCTGAGGGAATTTGTAAGGGACAGCTCTTTACTGCTGGAAACATTGATGGGGCTTGATGGAAACATCACTGTGAAGAAAAGCTCAGCTGAAGCAGAGGTTACATGGAAGGGATTTTTAGTGRTTGCAGTGGTTGTGGTGCTCCAGACCTGTGCTTTTGTGGGGAACAAATCAATGGCTGCAGGCACTTTGCATCATGAGAAACTGTCAGGATTCTCCTGTGGCAGCCCCATGGGATTTCCAAGAAGCGTCATTCTCACAGTCCTCTGTCAATATGCAGAGTTTCCTTTTTTTTCCCCCTGAATCCTAATCTGTGGGTATGTATCTGACCTAATAAAACCATTTTCCAGCTTCACTGCTGGTGGTTTTCTTCCTCTTGTCTCTGAAAGCCTCTGGCCTGCTGGCAGTGGCATTGTCCAGCGAGGTTTGAAGCTTGGCATGCTGTCAGCAAACCTTCAGGTTCCCTTTCAATCAAACATGGGAGTGCTGAGATCCGACTTGGACTCCATCCCAAGGTTCACCATAATCATCCTTGTATAATAGGAAGTCCAAACAACCCCAGGAAATAATTCAGATGTGACTGGTGCCTTGAGTGGAACAAAGAAGTGCCTAGAAGAGACATTAAGAGCCTCAGCTCTAACTCCTTTGATAATTATGCACTCTGAAGGAGCAGAGGCTTTGGAGATAAAGGGATTACATGCATCTCATGGGGTCTGGAAAGATGGGACAGCATCTTCCATCCACATTTTCTCATTTTTGTTTTACTGATATTGCAGTTGCCACATTTTGTGGAAGAATGTTGCAGAGTAGGCTCCCCTGTAACCCTGCAGTTGCCTTCCAGTCTGGCACAGGTAAATTGAATCTGACTGCCCTTAGGGATGAGCTTTTGGAAGAGCCCGTTGGCAAGAGCAGTGGGGGGAGAACTTAATTAGATTAAGATGCATTTCCACAGTGTTGCTGCGGGCTGTGCAGTGCTGGAGGAGCTGGGGATGCCCTGGRATGCTCTTCCAGCCCTGCCTGCCTGCCTGAGAGAAAGGAAAATGCATCAGAGGTGTGAATGTCAGTGTAACCCAGCACAGGGCTCRCCAGGCTGTGAGCAAACCATGTCCTGAGCTGGTGTCCTGCCCCTGGCTGTGAGCTGGGCTCAGCAGCCTGGCAGGAGGACAGGGGCTCAGCTTTTCCTTGTCYCAACACAGCAGCTGAGGCAGTGATGTGGTGGGCAGGGTTTGGCTGGGCACCAGCCTTCATTCAGCTCTTTCTTGGGGCCTGGGTGCTGATGGCCCGTGGGTCTCATACTTTGATACCCTTACAAATGCTGCTTTGCTTTTCAATGTSTGTCATTTCTAAGGTTACTCGTTTACTTCTCTTGATAACTTCCTCCACAAGGAAGTTGCATGTCTATTAATTTCCAATGAACTGTTCCTTCTCCCTGGTATATACTTGGGCGTTTTTTACTTTTGTAGGTTTGCTCTGCTGCACTGGGAAGGGATAATTTGGAGTCCCCAGTTCTCTCTTCATGCTGCTCATTATTTTATATGCCTCTCCTGTGGTCTCTCTCCTTTTCATTACTAATCAGGTCTAGTCTTTTCAATCCTCCTTTGTGTGATAGTTTCATTTTACAAAAGCTGAACTAGTTTCTATCAGCTCAGTTGATGTGATCTTACTCATATCAAAGGTGTTTAACAGCCGCAGTCCCGTGTACTCACTGCAAGCTGAACTTAAATTGTGTCAAGTTCTGTGCTGCTTTGTGAGTGCAAGTGGGAATGTTTGTTACAGCTGTCTTTAAATTTGGATGTTTTAAATGAATTAAATATGAACATGAATAATGCAGCTGGTAACTTAGCCTTTCTGCAATTAAATGCAAACTTTTTCATTTTGTCTCTGTGCTTTCAGGTTTTGCTATGCCGCAGTGTTTGTACTGACTCTGCTGTCTTGTAGGAGTGATGGGGAACTAGAGCCCATGACAGTTCAGTGGAGCCCTTGGCACTTTTGATATCTCGGTGAGTGAAAGTTGTTTGAAACTCTGGGAGAGGAACTTCATCTGCTACTAAAGGCAGCAAATTAGTTGGTCTTTTTGTGTTTTTAAGGTAGCATCCTGCTGAAATGAATTCGCACCCTGATCTGTCCTTTCAGGTTATAAATTCTGGAAACCAGCACTCTGTAATGCTGTAGTTCATGCTTGGGAGATTATCTTGATCTCCACAAGCAGGAGAAACACAGCTTTTGAAAACAAGGGGAGTTTGAACTCTGGTGTGCAGCTCTGTGCAAGTGTCAGGCTCTGGAGATGGAGCATTGCAGCGTGTGCTGGGCTGTGGAAATCTCAAAGGCTTTATTTGATGCAACAGTAAGATYGTGTCCTTTGTGCCATGGATCCAGCCAGGAGGTCCTCATGAGGGGCATGTTTGTGCTTGAGGTGATTCTGCAGGATCTGTCTCTGTGGGTAGCCTGGTTTTGCTCCTTGTCTGTACCTTCTGCTATTTATTAGCTTCACATTTTTTCAGTCTTCAGTCCCTGAATGGAGTAAAGGTCGCATCCATTGGTACCATGGTTCTCCTGTCCACAGGTGCCTGTGGGCTTGTCTGTTCTGCCTTTGACTTTCTTGTCTCTGCACTGAATTCTCCTCACTGGGGCATTTCAGCCTTGTCAAAACCTGTAGAGTGATTCCTCTTGCCATCCAGTGAGATCAAGTCCCTGGGTGTTTCAGGCTGGAAGGAGCTTTCAGAGGTTGTCTGGTCCAATGCTGCATGCAGAGATGGGCTGACTTTGAAGCCAGAGTCAGCTACAAGGTGAGATCAGGCTGGCAGGGGAGGGAGCTGCTGATGTTTGGAGTATCTCCAAGGGTGGAGATTTTRCAGCTCCTCTGGGCAACTATAAATKACAGTCAGTGGAAATCATCCRTTCCCAAGCCYTGTGTTAGTAAAGGGGCAGCTCCTGTCTGTGCTCTCTGTGACCAGGGACAGGACCCAAGGGAGTGGCTGGAGCTGTGTCAGRGGAGGGTCAGGCTGGATGTAAGGAAAAGCTKCTTTCCCCAGGAAATGGTCATGACCCTCAGCCTGCCAGAACTCCAGGAGCATTTGGACAACACTCTCAGAAACACCCAGGGTGGGACTGTTGGGGCTTCTGGGACMGGCCAGGAGTTGGATTTGGTGATCCCTATGGATCCCTCCCAGCTGTGGTTGTACAGTGTCTGTCTCCATGGCTRCAGAAGGGCATCCCTGCATCCYAGGGCAGGAGCTGTCCCTGTCCCTGGGAGGCAGTAAGGCTGGTGGCTCCCATCTGGCTGTGTAGGTCCAGCTGTCCCTGGGGCAGGCAGGCTGAAGCTGTGCATTGTGGAATTTGGCTCTGCCTCTTCTCTAGGCATTACATGACTCTGAGCACTCAAATTATTTTACTTTTTTTTTCCCTCAAGTTACGATTTTGCAGAATTAACCCACGTGTTGCTGTCCTGTGCTGTGAGATGTAGGGGGGGTCTGGGTGGTGTCAGAGGCTCATGGAGGATGGCAGCAGTCAGGCTGGGGCTGTCACATTTGGGCAGTTTCTTGGAAGCMTATTTTGGAGTGCAGTGTCCTTGAGCTGGTACTCATGTGGCTCTCAGYAAAGTGGGACTCCCCATGCAGCTTAAGTCTTCTCCTTTTGGGAAGAGTCACCGTTTGTTTATTTATTTATTTAAATTGGACATTTACAACATCTGAGTCTCTTCCATGACACGAGATCTTGCTCAGAGCCTGCTGCAGTGTTGGCTGAGGGATACCAGCAGTCAGCTCTGTGCTTTATCAGTGTCACAGAAGGTTGGAAAATACCTCCAAGATCATCAGTACTGAACACCACCATGTCCACTACACCAGAGCAGTAGTGCCACATCCAGACACTTCTTCAGTACACCACCACCTCCCTGGGCAGCCCATTCCCATGCTTGACAGCCCTTTCTGTGAAGAAATTCTTCCTGATGTCCAACCTGAACCTCCCCTGGCACATCTTGAGGCTGTTTCCTTTTGAACTTSCCTTGTTCCCTTKAAGAAGAGACTGACCCCCACCTGTCTGCCCCTCCTTCAGGGAGTTGTGGAGGGTGACAAGGTCCCCCTGAGCCTCATTAGGGTTGCTGGGCCAKAACCTTTCACAAACCCTGTCTGAGCAGCTCAAACACAGTCACAATGTTTTTTCTTCCAGTACCTTGGAAGGGAACAGATCAAACATGCCAGCAGGGCTCTGAGGTGCTCAGGCTGAAGCAGCTTTTCAGAAGCCCTCAGAGGGGCACAGGAACTCCTGTGCCAAGCACATGAGATTTATGTGTGTGGGTACTTGAGAAAGTCCCACAGACAGCAGAGGGGCAGAGCCAGAGATGGAGAATGCTTGTCTGGTGCCTTTATACATAAACACCTTTCAGCCTGCGTTTTTCTGTCTAGGGGACTTTTCCTGCCAGGACTGCTAGTCTTTAATAAAAATGACTGAAGAAAATTATGAAAAGAAGCTTTAAAAGTTGTAAATAACCTTCCACATGTACTTTCTGCTATTGAAAGGGAAACCAACCTTACTCCTTTCACAAGTGTGTACAGACACACACACACTATTTAGGAGAGAGGCAATCAGTGACTACTGTGCACCTTTTGATTTGGATTAAAAAAACAACCAGGATTTTTTTTATCCTTTAGTATTTAATATTCCTTCAGTATTTTTCTTCTCAGAGTATTGCTCAGTGTTGCATGTAAAGAGGCTGTAGTTTGTAGAGGTGTTACAGAAAATTAAACTCTATTTCTYTAACATTTAGAAAAAGCCTGGTTTTCAAAACCCCAGATTCTTGCCAAGTTGGATCTGTAAATAACCTTTAAGCAGCTACTCAGTGCTGCGTCCTGAGACAGCTTCCTCCTTCTCCTGACTGCCCCACTGTGAACAAAATGGAATTATATTGATACAATTAATCTTTCATTAGTTAGTGGAGTGTCAAAACATGCTATTCGTGGCTTTCCCGAGGGCTGGTTTGTGGCTCAGCCATTCATTTGGGTGTTTTGTGGCAGGGCTTGGCAGGGCTCTATGGGTGTGGCAGTCCCTGCCCTGTGGGAGTGCTTGTGCTGGAGCGTTGGTCCCTGTACATGACCACCACACATCTCCCAGGAGCTCTGATTTTTCAGGAATATTTCTTTATAACAAGAATGCAAATGCCTTTGCTTGTTGGGCACAGTCCAGCCAGTTTTCCTCCAACCAAGAAAAAAAAAAAATTGCAGCACAACTTGGACGCTCGTGGCAGTACTAACAGCAAAAGTATTTCCTGGGTCATTGTCCAATTTCTCATCCTTATTCCCCAGAACTGCTGTGAGCAATTTGAATTGTAAGTGGCAAGCTGGGGATTGCTGTGCTGCTTTGCCAGAGTTAATGTTATGTTTCCATGTGTTTTCTTTCATAAATTCCAGCTCTGCCTCCCTTTGTTAGTGAGTGGGAGCAGCCCCTCCTTCCACACACATGCTCTGGACCCGCTGTAGGGTTAGCACAGACWCAGGCATGTGCTCCTTGTGCTTATTCATGCTGCTCCTGCTGCCATGAATTTGGTGTTGTCCACAAATTGGAGAAAGTCTTGTAGTTTCAGGGGGTAAAATGAGTTTTGTGTGTTCTGTGCTACCCCAAGTGACAGAATGTGTTTTTCCCCCCACTGTGTGATGAGTTAATGCTGCAGATGACTGTGTGCTCCAGAATGGGGAATTTTCTCATCTTTATTTCTTTTGTCCTAGACATCTTCAGTTCTGTAAGAGCAGCCCAGTCCCAGGATAAGGACAGCAGCAGGTGGTAGAATGCGGAAACCAGGCCCTCAAAAAGGTGAGCAGTGATTTGGCACAGCCAAGGGCCCTGCAGTGAGCTGGCATGGCCTGAGTGCCTCAGGGGGCTGGCAGAGGGGTGGGAGCTGAGGGGATGTGGCTGGAAGCCCAAAACTGAGTTGTGTGATCCTCAATCCATGTGCAGAGAGCAGTTCATCAATCCCCTCTGTGACAGGAAGAGGAGACGCCTTTTTTGGGGCATCCCTGCAGCTCATGGAGGGTGCCCTGCAGAACCCAGGGCRCCATCTGGCAGAGCTCCCAGCATGAGGCAAACTGCCTGAGCTGGCACAGGCTCCCCCTCTAATGAGGCATGAAACCAGAAACCAGCCTGCCTTGTGGAGAGGAAATCTGTCAGGAGGTTCCCCTGCCACCCAGTCCCTCGGCCCCTCACTCAGCACGTGCTTCCTGGGTCCTGCATCCCCAACAAAAGGGTGAAGCCAAGCAGGCTGCCTGCAGCCGAGCTGCTCTGGCTTCTTGTGCTTAACAGAAATATTGATTTCCTTTAGTGCTGTGCCATGCATGTGCGTCTGACTGGAGTGATCTCATCAGGGAGGAGGGGGGAAGGGAGAAGGGAGAGGATGGAGCATCCTCCACAGCTCTTTGTTCACATCTGCTCCACACTCCCGAGGTTTATTGCAGGAGATTTCTATGCTCGATTTCTCTCCTCCCTTTATTTTTTTTAAATGTCTCCTTTGCTTCTGTCGTGGTTCATCTTACAGCTGCATTATCSTCTTCCTAACACTGCTTGTCCTTTAATGAAGTGAAAATAAATGAAGGAAAGCAGGGAATGGGGGAGACCCTGCTGTGAGGCAGCTGGAGGGCTTGGCAATAAAGGAGGCTGGTTGATTAGTCAGCAGCGTGGCCCGGGCCAGGCTGGCTGGGTTCARCCTCACTCACAGCTTGTTCTCTGTGCTCCTGGAGCCTCCAGCCTGCCTGCCTCTGTGACCTGGGCTCAGAATGCCAGGCTGTGGGTTGCAGAGGCAGCACCTGCRCTGTGCACATGTGGGTTTCTGTCCTACTTACCTGCTTTTTTAATAATGCATTGAACTTGCTCTGTTTCTTTATTTGTCTGCGGAAATTCTTGTTTCACTCTCTTTCTGCTGCTTTTGTATCCTGCTTAATGAGGATTTTTGCATGTTAAAGGTTAAGAACAAAATGTACCTTCACCTGCAGAGTAGGGTGAGAAGCTCTTTTGARTGCATGGATGCTGTTAGGGCTGTCCTGCAGCACTGAGGGGAGCCTTACCCACCCAGGGGGCTCTTTTGCTTCTGACTTTAATACTTTATGTCCTTTATTCTTGCTTTCTTAGGGACATGGCACAATACTGTGCCTCGTGGTAATGCATTTATTAGGAAGGGTGTCCTTCAGTCCTTTTCATTCATTTCTGTCTCTCCAAGGAGGCTCTTTGTCTGGCCCGTGTCTAGGGACGCTGTGGCCACACTCCATATGTCCCTCGTGTTCGTTTGAGGCATGCTGATCTGGCATCCCTCTCTTGGGCTGGAGGCTGTTGGAGGCAGGGTGGGCATCCCCCACTTCTTGCTCTATCACTTTCCAGAGCAATAAAACCTACACGCTGTCCTGTCCATTGTGCTGAAAAGAACACGTCAAGAAGAGAAGATTGTAAAAATGATTGTCCCAAAGCAATTCCAGGCACGTCGAGACACCCCAGGCCACTTTAGAAGCAGCTCTTAGCCTGCCTTTCCAGCTACTGCTCAGATTTCAAACCTTTTCCTTTCACAAGGAACTGTTTTTCATAGGGGCAAGGCACATTTCACAGGGCACTACCAAGCTGCTGTCTACAATAGCCCTAAAAATGGTCTGTAAAATAAAGGAGCTGCACTCCAGGGTGCCAGCCTGGCAGCAGCAGGTTGAGGAGCTGGCTCAAGGTGAACTCTGCCATGGCACAGGATGAGCATCCCCTGCTTTTTGCTCTATCACTTTCCAGAGCTGTCTTGAGAACTTTTGAGAGTTTTTTGGAGCTGTGAGACCCAAAGCTGTGACGAGCAAAGACAGCTCAGGTGAGCTGCTCTGCAGAGCTGGTGCTRCTTTACTGTACTCTCTTCTGAGCAGGAAACCTGGTGTTTTGTGTGGAGAGGGCACTCGTGCAGATTTTCAGAGAAGTCACCACAAAGGGCTGAGGTTGCTTGTGTGGAATAACCTGGAGTAGATACACAAGGAGCCATTCTGCACCAAAGATCCACATGAGCCATTTTTAGTGGCTGTTAAGTTTGTTCCTCTCAAGCCCTTCTTCTCTAAAATGATGGAGTTTGCTGTYCTTTGTTATTGCTTGTCACTGAAGAAGAACAGTGGCTGCTGGGAACTAAACAGGGACTGAGGTGCAGATGTGGATACCTCCTGTCAGGTGCCTGTGGAGAGGAAGGGAGCACAYCCAGAGATAAAGGCAAATCATCCACGTCTCTGGGGTCATGCTAGGGAGGTCACTGCTCTCCTCTGAAGTGCCTGGAACACAGATAGTGCAGAAGGGTGCATGGTCTGGCTCCTTTCCCTGACACAAATGCTCTGTTTCTTGTCTCAGCCATAGACTGGAAAGATGGTAAAAAGCACAAGTACAGCCGCCCGTCAGAGTCTCCCTCCCAGTACCAAGGTAAGAGAGCTCCCTTCTTCCTCCCTGCTTCTTTTAGCCCTCCCTTCTTCCTTTTGTGATTGCTGAAGGTTTTTTTTGACAAATGCATGGTGCAGCAGTGAATATTGGTGATCATCTGTAAGACAGTCTGAGCAGCTCCTCACTGCCCAAAGCTTGGGCACATCCTTGTAGGGTTTGGGCCTGGAGAAGAGAAAGGTCTGAGGAGACCATAGAGCCCCTTCCAGTGCCTCAAGGGGCTCCAGGAGAGCTGAAGAGGGACTTTGGACAAGGGTCTGAGGTGACAGGACAATGGGAATGGCATCATACTGTCAGAGAGCAGGGTTAGATGGGATATTGAGAATAAATTCTTGTTACCCTGCTGGGCAGGCCCTGGCACAGGCTGCCCAGAGAAGCTGTGGCTGTCCCATCCCTAGAAGTGTCCAAGGCCAGGTKAGAYAGGGTTTGGAGCAACCTGGGACAGTGGAAGGTGTCCTTGCCCATGGCAGGTGGAAGGGAATGGGCTTTAAGGTCCCTTCCAACCCAAACCATTCTGTGATTCTGCACAGTGAGGGGGTAAAACTGCAGCATCTGRCACAGAGCACCCTGTAATCCAGGCTGGAAGGATTTTGGGTCAAAGCTGCATTGGGACACATCTGAGGAGAGCAGGACAGAGCAGGCAGTGCCCTGGTGTTTCAGAGCTGTTAGTTTTGACTCACACATTGTCAATTTTACTGAGCAGGACAGAGCAATGGGGCTCGTGTTACCAGTGGAGCACGTGCAGCTGGATTGATGGCTGAGCAAAGTGCCTGGGCTGGGGCAGGGTCGTGTTATAGGAGSCTCCTCGAGCCAGGTCTCATAGGCTCTCAGAGGCTTATAACACATTCAAGATAGCTCAGCTACCTTTGGAGGCATAAAAATCAGCAGGATGGCTTCTGTTGCAGTGTTGGAAACAAAAAGGTTTAATAMAAGGCAAAATAGCRAACAGAGAAAAACTGAGCTAGGTGCAGGAGGWCCTCGCTCCTGGTARAACACCTTACAAAAGTGATTTGTTTCTTTGTTCTCTTCTTTTCCTAGTAAATTGCCCAGGTGGGACTTTTTGGCTCCTGTCCACATGGCTGTCCTTWAGTTTGAGCTGAAGTCCCCCAGGCCTGTGAGGTGGCTTTTTCACCTAATGGAGGAGAGAAACTTCTGCCCTTCTTTCCTTTTTTGAGGGGACAAAGGAGAGTTTTGTCACTCTGTCAACAAAAGGCACACTCCTGTGGGGTGGGACAGCCTGTGGGAGAGCTGACCCTCAGGAGGCCATGCTCAGACACCAGGGACAGCCACTGTCACCTGGGATCTGCCAGCCCAGACCACGCTCTGCTCATTTTCATACAGAGCTGCTTTCATGTGCTGCCTTGGTGCTCCTTAGCAGCCACACATATGGGCTGCAGACTTTAATGGGATGCCTTGATCTGGGTAGGGCACGTTCTCCTTCACAGATGTGACCTGAAACACACATGTATKGTTTCAGTTGGATTGATGACCCCTCGGGAGCCAAAATGCTAATGGAGCCCAAACCAGACTTCAGTTAAAGATATAAACAGAAACTCCATCTTCATTTAAATTCTGGGCAAAGGATCAATGTTAACTGCAACATGAAGAAAATCAAAACATGAGGGTGCAGAGCTGCATTRTTCACAACTACTGCAGTTTGACCCCTTGGGTTTGTGGAGTGTTTTGTTTGGAGTAAATATTTTTGGAGGTTAAGACATCAGAGCCCAAATGTGACTCTCTGCCTGGAAGTAATGTCTGCCTTTGGCACGAGCACAGGACCAGGAGCTTTCCCAAGGCAAGCACCAGTGACAGACAGTCACCCCAGTGGCGTTTCCACTGCCAAGTCACAGGGGCTCACATTGSTTCCCAACCCTTGGCTTTGGTTTGGCTCACAGATGGAGTTGCAATGAGGGTGTTTCTCGTTTAAGGGTCTTTCTCTCATTTCTTCCTGTGAAGAAGATCCAGTGTGCTGGAGAGGGGCAGAGAGGGGCTTGGGACAAGGGCCTGAAGTGCAGGGTTTCCTCTCATGCTGAGGGTGTGGTGGCAGCTTCCAACTGCAGTCTGCAGTTTTTACCTTGGTTTGAGGGTAATCTTGAAAAAGAASTGCAGGTTCTACCTGTGCTTGCCCTGCCCTCTGTGTGTGTGGGGATGGCTGGTAGTGACACTGCTTATCAGCTTTGTCTTTTCTTAGAAGTCATTCTGCTGCCCCTGCGTTTCTTTGCAAAATAAATCACCAGAACCATTAGTGATAGGAATGAGAGAATCACAGAACATCCTGAGCTGAAAGGGACCCACAGGATCATCAGTGCAGCCCCAGGCCCTGCCCAGAGCCCCCAGCACCCCCACCCTGGCCATCCCTGCAGCGCTGCCCAAATTTCTCCCCCATCCTTCATCTCCCCCATCCCTCACTCTCACACAAYCAYGGAATGTGCTGAGCTGGAAGGGACCCACAGGGATGATCAATGCCAAAGCCAAAGCCTGCCCAGAGCCCCCAGCAAGCCCAGCCTGGGCATCCCTGGAGCTCTGGCAGCCTYGGGGCCGTGCCCATTCCCTGGGCAGCCTGGGCAGTGCCCAGCACCCTCTGGGGGAAGAACCTTGCCCTGAGCTCCAGCCTGAGCTGCCCTGGCCCAGCTTCATGCTGTTCCCTCAGGTCCTAGAGAAGCTGCAGTTCTAGTGCTGTGTGTGTCTTCATACAGTGGTTGAATCCCAGCAGGCTTTAGAATTAATCTCAAATAAGTTCCATGTCCAAACACTATTTTTAGAGGCCTGCAGCTGTGTCAGAAATTCTGCTCCCACTGGGGTTGTGCAGCRTGGATCTGGGCTGTGGGGTGAGCTGCTGCAGGAAGCAGGACAGCCTGGCTTGGTGTGGAGGGAGTGGAAARTGGGAAGATTAAAACCATGACAACTTTTAATAGTGATGGATTGAAACCAGCTGAGGGGAGTTTGTTTGGTTTTTTTTTTAATAAAATTATCAAGCACAGCTGATCCTGTTCAGGGCCTGGGGCTGAGACTGGCACTGCTCACCCAGTACTGTCATCTGGGTATCCTCTGTGCTCTGGGGACAGTGACCTCTGAAGGGCCWCCCCAGTGTGAGATGAGCCCAGATCAGCCACCAGAGTTAAGGGGTGGGATGCATAAGGCATTTCCAGGCCAGGAGTGCCCAGCTTTGCTTTGCCTGGCTGTTTACTCCACGTTACTCATACAAAGAGTTTCATTGACAGAACCAAGTATAAAATCATATCTTCAATTAAAGCAAAAGAGTTTTGGTTTTGTGAGAGCATCATTGCAGCAACTCACTGAATTTCTTCATTCACCCAGTGGGAGACTGTGGCTGAAAGGAAAATATGTGCCAGTGGATGGAGCTGAGTATTCTGTGGCATGGAGAGTGCTGTCAGTCTGCAAACAGCAATATTCAGCCAGTGTGGCAATGAAACTGTATTTTTTCTGTTCATTTTCCCTATTTTTAACAGTGTACTAGTCATCTGCATGGGAGGTGGGGAGAAAGCAGCAATCCTTGCATTTATTTGAAGCTTGTAGATTATGAAGGCTCCTCTGTGCAYGAAGCAGCACTGGAGCAATGTGTGCTGACCTTACTGCCTCAATTTTCAGAGGTGTGGTGTGTGTGCTGCAGTAGCTAAAATGGCTCTTAATGTAGCTTTTGTTTTGAAAATAGGCTGATTAAGAACTTGCCTGACTGGGGGAAGCAGTGGCTGACTTCAATTGTGCTGCCACCACTRCTCTGGAAATGCCTTGAAAACAGTGGTCTCCCGGGAGCTGTTTGGATGAATACAAGTGAATGTCATGCTGGAAGGTTCCTCTCCCAGCTGCTCAGTTTAAATGGCAAAAGTCATGATTTGCTCAGATCACAGGAGCTTTTAATTCCTCATTTAATAACAGTTTCCCTGGGTGGCATATTGCTTTTACCCTGCCTGCTGTACATGAGGAAGGGGAGGTAAGGATGAAATGCACTTCCCCTGGCAGCAGCACTTGGTGGAAGGGGGATTGAGGTTGGGAGTGAGGTATTGAGCTCTGTAAATYCCCGTTTGGAGGATCCCTGCTCCCATCCTGTGGACTTCATGGCACTGCAGGGAGTTAATTGTTGTCCTTTCCATTTACTGCTGGGGTTGGGCTGATCCCYGGGGTGGGCTGTGTCTGTGCTGGACCAGGGGGACCATCCGCTCACCACAGACCAGATTCCAGTTCTAAATCCACGATTTACAATCACAGGATCACAGAATGGTTTGGRTTGAAAATGACCTTAAAGATAATCTCATTCCAGCCCCCAAGCTGTGCTGCTCACAGCCCACAGTGACTGTTTGCAGTGCCCAGACTGAGTGATGTGTTTAATGAATGGTTTTGAAGGGACAGTGTCTGGAGGACTCAGCAGATTCCCATCTGTGCTGGGTGTTTTCCATTAAGTTGCAGGTTGTTATCCTGGCTCTGTGCAGCCCCTTCTCAGCAGCACCGAGGCAGGAGGATGCCGAAGGCAGAGCTGTGCTTTGTTCTGCCTGTCAGTCGCAGCTGTAAATCTTCTGTGCTCACAAACATCAGAGGTTCTTGGTGAAAACACGTTGCCTGTGAGCACCTCCTCTGTGAGAAGTGCAGAACTGCCAGCTCAGGAGTCTGGCCAGTTCTTTTGCTGAGAATTTTGCTCATCTGTTCCTATTTGAATCCTTTTGTTTTTCCTTCTCAGGTCACTTCACCTGGGAGAAGTACCTGAAAGAGACATGTGCCATCCCAGCTCCTGCCCATTGCTTCAAGCAGGTAAGAGAGTGGAAACAAGAAAAGTCAAGGGCTATGGTCCACTGGGGACCTGGAATTCTGTGCCTGGGATAGACCCCTGGCTTGGAAAGGAAGATACTTAAGGATATTGCAGACTTAACAGAAATCCAAGTGCTGAAGCAAAGATTAAAAAGATGCATTTAGAGCAGCACAGAAGATTTTCCTCTCAGATGTGCATGTTGGGAACACAAGTGGGCTATCAACTCTGCCAAGCCCTTGGAGAAAGTGTCCTGAGCAGGCTGGTATCCAGCTTTTGGTGGATCCTGCTCMATCAGGAGATTTTCAGCAGAATTCACCCAATTGTTGTGACAGAATAGCAGCCCCTGGGCAGCAGGTATTGAGCCCAGAGATGGCTGTGCTGAGTACAGGGGGTGCAGGAGTGAATCAGTGTGGGACACCTGGGTCTGGGCTGAGGGGAGAGTGAGTGTCTGTGTGGGTCTGGGGTTGGCTGGGTGATCTTCCCAGGAGAGGGTTAATCCCCTCCACTGGGCACTGGTAGGGCTGCACCTCAGATGCTGGCATCAGTTTTGGGTCTCCCACAACAAGAGGGCTGGAGCATGTGCAGAGAAGGGAACGGAGCTGGGGAAGGGCTGGAGCCCCAGGAGGGGCTGAGGGAGCTGGGAAGGGGCTCAGCCTGGAGCAAAGGAGGCTCAGGAGAGACCTTGTGGCTCTGCACAGCTCCTGAC
>JACDOX010000205.1:1046195-1067856 GCA_014549065.1 Cardinalis cardinalis | reverse complement strand
AACCTATTTATCCTATTCATTGGCTGAGAAGGAGTGGGAATCATGTCCTTCCTACTAATCAGCTGATGACATGGACAGGCAGAAGAGATGAGAATCTTGACTCCATGTTGCAGAAGGCTGATTTATTATTTTATGATACATATTATATTACAAGAAAATGATCTATTAAAACTATACTAAAAGAATAGAAGAAAGGATTTCATCAGAAGGCTAGCAAGGAATGAAATGGAAGGATACTAAAATCTTGTGACTGCTCACAGCCTCAACACAGGTGGCTGTCATTGGTCATCTGAGCCCTTCCAACCCAAACCATTCAGGGATTCTGCTGCCGGTCTCTTCCAAAGCCCTGTGGGCCGGTGGGTCCCTCCTGTGCCTGGTGTGGCCAGCAGAGGGCAGGAAGCGCAGGTGGAACAGCCCTGGCTGTGCTCGGGAGCAGGTCCGGGAGTGCTGCCCCGTGTGCCCGGCTCTGCTCTGTGTCACCTTGTGCCGGAGGAGAGGCCACGGTTAGGTGAAATAATAGGAAAAACTTCTTCCCTGTGAGCATGGTGAGGCCCCGGCATAGTAGGATCAGGGAAGGTGTCCCTGCCCATAGCTGGGGAGTGGAACTGGATGATTTTGCACCCAGCATGAAGACAGGTAACTGAGCTAGTGCTGCTGTTGTCCTTCCTGCCTGCAGAGTTCAAGGGCCTAGAAAACCCAGTAAGAGTTTTCTCTTTCCTGTGGTATTTTCCATGTGCACRCATCTGCTGCTGCTCTTTCTTTACACAGATAATTCCAGTGACAGCAGCCAGGGMATGGCTGGAGCTGGGCCAGGGCAGCTCAGGCTGCAGCTCAGGG
Source organism: Cardinalis cardinalis (assembly GCA_014549065.1). Taxonomy (NCBI): domain Eukaryota; kingdom Metazoa; phylum Chordata; class Aves; order Passeriformes; family Cardinalidae; genus Cardinalis; species Cardinalis cardinalis. The sequence goes on along the minus strand of JACDOX010000205.1, from coordinate 1,067,019 downwards.
CAAGGTTCTTCCCCCAGAGGGTGCTGGGCACTGCCCAGGCTGCCCAGGSAATGGGCACGGCCCCGAGGCTGCCAGAGCTCCAGGGATGCCCAGGCTGGGCTTGCTGGGGGCTCTGGGCAGGSTTTGGCTTTGGCATTGATCATCCCTGTGGGTCCCTTCCAGCTCAGCACATCCCATGATTGTGTGAGAGTGAGGGATGGGGGAGATGAAGGATGGGGGAGAAATTTGGGCAGCGCTGCAGGGATGGCCAGGGTGGGGGTGCTGGGGCTCAGGGCGGGGTTTGGGGTTTGACTGGCTGATCCTGTGGGTCCCCTCCAGCCCAGGATATTCTGTGATTCACATAAAATGTTTTCCTTGCCACTGTGGGAGCTGAGCTCCCCCATCCCCTGTGGTCCTGGCTACTTGGGTTGGTTTCCAAGCTCATCTGACAGAGCTCAGGGCTGGCAGAGTGACCTGTGCTGAGCACTGCAACCTTGGCAAAGTTCTGCCATGCTCTTGGCCCAGGTGCAGTGCCAGGATTACCTTCAAAACCCCTCCAACCACAGACCAAACACAGCTGAGCAGCAGAAATTGCCTGTGCAGGAAGATGCACATTTAGCAAAGATATTCTGTGGTATCCAGAGCCTTCTGTTGGTTGTATAGTCATAGTCAGTGCCACATACTTCAGAGCATGTAAAATTGCTTTTTTCTTCCCATAAGCCCCCTCTTGTTATTTCTCCACTTTTTTCACAGCAGGTGCCAAGCCAAAACTTGACATCCTTCCCTGTAATGTGTTCCAGCCAAATCACAGCCTCTATTTCTCCAGATTAGCTTGCCTGCAGCTCTCACTAGAGGTAGAGCAGGCCACCCAGAAGCTGTGATTCCCTGTTGAGGGAGAAATTCCATAGCCTGAGYGTGCACTTGCTGATTCATGTCTCCCCTGCAGCAGGAGCTGGCAGCACTGATGCTGCACAAAGTGCTCTGTCTGGATGGTCAATGGGACTGTTATGATAAGTGAATATTGCAGTCAGACAGCTGTTTCCAGATGTTTCTTTTCAATAACCTAAATGCTTTGCATTCAGAATATCTGGCTGAAGTCCCACCTGACTCCAGCGTGGGAGGAGGGTGGTGTGGGATCACTCTTGTGTGAGTTCCCATCAGAGCAGGCGTGTGCTGCCAGATCCATCAACCCCCAGAGTCTAACAGTGCCCATCTCCTCTTCCCTCCCCTCAGGCTTCCGGCTCAATGCCTCCTCCTGGCCYATGTTCCTTCTGAAGACTCTGAATGGAGCAGAGATGGCTCCTGTCCGGATTTTTCACAAGGTATTTCCCTGTTTGTGCAGATCCTTCTGGCAGAGCACCAGACTCAGGGCTGGTGTCTCATCAGAGATGTGCTGTCCCATAGGAGGTGACGCTGCACAGCTCAGGGCTGCTCTAGGACAGAGCTGTGTCCTCTCCAGCTGTGTCATAGCAGTGTCAGGATGTAGCCAGAGGTCTGCCAAGGAAGTGTTTGGGCTTCAGGGCTCTGGCTTGAGGCAGGAGCTGGTTTTTCACTGGGGCTGCAGGTGCTGCTCAGAGTGGGGAATGCAGGGTGGGAACATCAGCACCTCTGTGGAATGTCCCACTCCTGGGTTCAGTCCAGCAGTGAGTAGTGGACTTTGCTGCCTCCTGATTAAAGGGCAGTGGCTGTGTAGCCCAGCCAGTGTGTGCACACCTCTTGGGGTTCAAATCCAGCCCACTAACTCCCTTCAGCTCCTTGTGGAGTTGAGTTTGCTGATGAGGGCACAGCCCTGGTGTGGGGAGACRCTGCCATATCCCCTTTGAGCATATATTCCACTTCTTCTTGTAGGAACCACCATCTCCTTCCCAAAACTTCTTCAAGACAGGTATGAAGCTGGAGGCAGTGGACAGGAAGAACCCTCACTTCATCTGCCCGGCCACCATTGGGGAGGTGAGAGGTTCTGAGGTCCTGATAACATTTGATGGCTGGAGAGGTGCCTTCGATTACTGGTGCCGATATGATTCCCGGGACATCTTTCCCGTAGGCTGGTGTTCGCTGACTGGAGATAATCTGCAGCCCCCTGGTACAAAAGGTAAGGCCCACRTTGTTTTTTAGCTGTCTTGGCTCCTCCACTCAGCTCTCAAAGAGCAGCAAAGCAGGCAGAGACTGGCAGCAAGGACACCTGGGTGCTCTGTCTGGTTTTTGTGCAGCTTCATGCATGGTAAAGGTGATCAGACCTATAGCACTGGAACAGCCTGGCGCCAAGGTGCTGAGGAGTGGCTGTCCATAAAGATGGGCAGGATGATGGCTCTGGGGAGGGATGGTGCTGTATACAGCATTGCTCAGGTCTGCTCCTCTCCAGGAATTCCCTTGAAGTGTTTCCTGCGCCTTTGAACCACATTTTGCTTGCAGTTTTTCTCAGGGGGCCTGGACTAATGAGAAGTGTGAAGYTGCAGGACTCTTTGTGCTTGGGGCAGTTTTCTTTGTGTGCCTTTGCTGTGAACGTGGACAAAGCAGGTGTGGAGCAGGTTGTACCTGCTTGTTCCTGGGGCTGTGATTGTTGGGTGGGAGCTGTGCTGGGGAACTTGCTGCCCAGCAATTGGTTTGATTCTCAAGACTTGTCTCAAGCTCTCTCACATCACAGCTGTGTTTGGGCCCAGGGGGGCTGYCGCTGTCCCCAAGCACATCCCTCTGGCATTTGCTGGCTGGCAAGCCCTGCACATGGCTGGTCAATGAAATGAGGGGCAGGAGAACARCCTCTCTGCCAGAGTGAAGGATTGCTTAGCAAAGGCATTTCTCTGACAGCTCTGTTCCTCTTGGAAGTCCTGGGTCAGCTCGTGCTGCCCTGTCGGGCTGGTGCTGCCCTGTGTCCCTGGCATGGGCCAGGTCTGTGCTCAGGGCTGCAGGGCTGGTCTCAGTGGGTTGCCTGAGGTGATCTGTGTGCAAGCCAAGCTGTGAGCTCCCCTTGGCTGAAGACGATTCCTCTTGGTCTTGGATTTCTRCATTTTGCCTTGCTGTTCCCAGCCTCTCCCGCTCTTCTTGCTGGTTGTTGTGTCCCAGCTGAGCACTGGGGCCCTCTCAGGCAGTGGCTGACTCCTCCAGTGGTGCCCTGGTGCTCTCACCAGGCATCTCCAGGGTGTCTCTCAGGCACTGTACAAGTGGCTCAAGACTTGTTTGTGTTTGGTAGGAGCTTTCCTGGCAGTAATCTGGGGGTGGAAGGTTTCAGGAGCACAGTGGAAGCCTCCTTCTCAGGAGAAATGAGAGCCTGTCTGACCCTCAGCCCCARCGCAGGCAGCTCTGTTCCTCCCCAGCCTCCTCCTGCCAGAGGCTGAAGCTGTGAGTGAGCAGAGCCCAGTCAGTTCTCCAGAAACCAGATCCCACTGTGCCATCCCTTGGCAGGTGGCTGGGATGGCTTCTTCCTTTCCCATTGGCTCCATGTGCAGCGAATCTGCGCTTCCTGCTCGTGTACAAAGATAGTGACCCCCAAAAAGTCACATCTCCCCCCTCACAGGCAGGTGCAGCCCTCACCCTCAGGCAGATTTCTGCTCTCTTTGTCCTTTTTTTGCAACTCCTGGGACAGCAGCAAGGGTTGGCAGGGGTTGCATGAGCCATGTAAAAATGCCAGGGGGTTGAGATCAGCCTTGTCTTTGTGCTTCTGCTTCTCCCTCTGTGACTGTCTGCTCCCTCTCCTGACCAAGAATTTCTGACTTGAACTTTGTGGGAGTAAACCAAAAGAGCAGAGCACTGGGAGCTTTCTCTACTGAAATTCCTYCTGTGTTTCCTCAGCCCTGCTGTGGTGGAGGGTTGAGCACAGCCCTCCCAGACCTGAGAGTGCTGCTCTTGGCAGGGTGGGAGGATGCATGACCACAGAGGAATTGCCTTTTCCTTGAGCTCCAGTAAACCTTCTCCGTGTGCCAGCCTGCAGCACCGTGTGGTGGAGTCAGGCAGTTTCCCTTTCCTGGTGGGAATTCCTCTTAAAGAGAGCTGGAGAGACATGCAGGCAGTCAGCTGCTGCTGTGGGAAGCTGCTCTGTGCTCCTTTACTGGGCTGGCAGTGTGAGGCCCTTGTAGAAGGTGGGGAGTCCTGTGAAGAGTTAACCCCATGGAGAATGAGTWACCCCGTGGCTTCCTGGGGCTGAGCAGAAAGAGGCCTCGTGGAATGAGCTCATGTTGAAGGGAAGCACAACTTCAAAGAGGGCAGGCATGTTTATTTAATGCTGGTGACTCCAGTCAGCTCTAATCTGGCTCTGCTGCTGGCTGCCAGCAGAGGTTGGAGGAGTGCAGAGCTTCTCCCAGGCATGGTCCTTCTCCATCTGCAGGGCCTCCCAGGCCCAGCAGTGTTTGCTGAGCTGGAGCTGGGGCCCAGCCAGCCACTGCATGGAGCTTTCATCAGGCCATGTGTGTGTGTTCAAGAAGGAAAGGGAGGTCAAACAGCAAGGAGGAGCAGCCTGCCATGCCTGCTTGGTAATCCCACTGCTGCCTGCTGGSTGTGCAGTGGCTGTGGGCATCTCCTGGTGCTCCTGTCTGGATGCTGCACACCTTGGAGCTGGGGGATCCAAACCAACACACCATGTGGGGGAAATGGAGCTCTGGTGGTGCCTGTGGTGGGTCCTGGTCCTCTCTCCATGCTGGGCACAGGCCAGAGATGGGTGTTGGCTCTGCTGGGCTACAGAGCAAGGTGAAATGTGGGAGAGTTCATCCTGTGCACCCACAGCTTCTCCAGCTCAGCCTGGCAGCTGCTGGGGGAGGCAGGTCCCAGTGGCTGTCCCAAAGGAGRGGAGTTCTGTGTGTGTGCAGCAGACTTCCCTCACCAGTGGGGTGCTCCCAGGGGTGTCCATTGGCCAGGAATCCCTACTCRCTCCTCATATGTGGTGTACAGCACCTGCCGTGTCTTTTCATGCCTCTTATATGTGTACTTTTTTACCTTTAAATACATATCTGTGCCTTAAATACACATCTGTACCTTAAACACACATCTGTACATACCTTTTAGGAATATAAGGTGAAGTGGGCTTTCTGTTGAGCTGAGTGCTGGCTGGGAGCTCTGCTCAGAGGTTAYAGAGTCAGGGAACATCCTGGGCTGGGAGGGATCCACARGGATCATCAAGCCCAGCTCCTGGCCCAGCACAGGACAGCCACAGTCAATGCAGCCTGAAAGGACCGTGCCCACACACACAGACACCAGTGTCACCCAGTCTGCTCCCATGTTTCATGTGGTACTGGAGGGCAGGGGAGTACTGTCACCTTGAGCACAGGGAGGCAGGGACACAGGTAAAGCCCTCAGTGTCTGTGTCTCAGAAGGTGCCTGTGCTATTCCTCCAGCCTGGCTGATAGCAGGTTGCTCTGGATTCCTGATGGGTTTGCTACCCCCTGTTCCACCCTTCTGGATGCTCTGGGACAGAGAGAGGGGTGACTCTGTGCTGTGGGAGAGGRGCAGTGGTGAAAGGGTTAATGTTGGCAGGCAGAGCTGGAAGCTGCTCCAGCTCTGGAATTTGGAGCCCTGGAAYTGCTGCCTTGGCAGCAGCCCAGCTGGCAGAGAGCCCCCAGGCCGGGCAGGCAGGGCAGAGCTAGCACAGAGCTCACCCTGTGCCACGGTGCCAGGGTGGTGGGAGCTGGGGGAGGGCACTGGGGGCACTGCTCAGGGCCTGCTCAGGGCCTGCTCAGCTCTGTGTGTGCCCTCAGAGCCCGCTCCCTCTGCCTGGGCTCGGCTGCTGCTTCCTCTGCTTGCAGGGCAAGCCCGTGGGAGTAGTTTTAGTAGCTACCATGGGGATAGGCTGAAGGGGAGCTCCATCCACCCTGGGCTCACAGCTCTGTGTTACCCTGGGACCAGAGCTGCCTGCTGTGGCTGCTGCAGTGACTCCAGGGGGTTACAAGATGCTGATCCTGGACAGAAAGTTCATGAAGTTCTTCATTTCTCACCACCACTGCTGCCGTGTGATTTGTTGTTTAACTGCTTTGTGTCCTCAAAGGAAGATGATGATCAGCTGCTAGGTTTCCTGCCCAGGGGCAAAGGTAATGTGTATTTTATTATTTTATTTTGGACATTGCCTGGTTCCTTTTCCTTCTTCAGGGTGAGAACACAGTTGTGGTAAGAGGAGCCTCATCAGGAGTAGTTGGCAGGGTAACAGCTCAGGTGAGCTCCTGTGCATTCCTGCTTGGAGGAGATGGGAAAATATTCATTAATTCCTGTCTCTTCAGGACTGAGCTGGGATTTGGAGCTCACCCATTRGGCTGGGTGACATTGCTCTGCACTGGCATGGCTGGTTTGGGGACCACACGGGTCGAGCTTATGCACCAGCAGCAGGAGGAAGGAGGGTGCACAGAGCAGTTCAGGTGTTTATCCATGAGGGTAACACACAAGCAGCCCTGGAACCTGGGGTGCTGCTTCTGAGGCTGCTGTTGGAAGATCCCAAGGAAATCTTTTGAGCTATCTGGAGCACAGAGCCAAGGCTCTTGGCAGTGACCCTGGCTCAGCTTGGAGGTGTGTCCTGGAATACACATGTGGGGTTTGGAGGTTTGGGGGCTTGGTAAGGGAGCCCAGCACTGCAAGAGGCTSTGGGGTGCTGGCAGTGCCTGTGGCTCAGCAAACACCAGGTCTGTGKCTTGTGGCATGTCAGAGACCTGAGGGTACTGAGTGATGTCCTGGGGCTGGCAGAGCCTCTGAGAAGAGGAACTGACCTGGGAGAAGCAGTTTCCTCTGGTCTCCAGCCTGTCCTTACTCTCAGTGTTTAGACCTTCCTCTCAACTTGACTTTTCCTCATGTTTTATTTTGAAATATTTCATATCCTAGAGAATCTGGGTTTTGTTCAGGATGTTTCCTTCCCTTTTCCACCGTGCTTCCTGGCCCAGAACAGAGTTTCAATATCTCAGGGTGTTACTGAGCCTTGGCTGGAGGTTCCTGGTGTTGGAACCTCTCTCTCTTTGGTTGAACAGCACTGGGGTCATCACTTTGTCTCTGCAGGATCTCTGACCAGTGACAACACTCCTGTTCACTGGGACATGGTGCAAGTCTGAGTGCTTTCAGAATGGAATTGGACAACGTCAAGGAAGAAGAGTGCTCCAGGGCTGTTATTYATAGGGGTCTAAAAGTGCCTGACTGAGCTGCTGATTGCAGGCAGGGCTGGTGGCTCTGCCCAACCATCTGCTGGTTTGGGAGCAGAGTGAAGTCAGCCTGAAGTGTGCCCAGGGTGAGATTTTGTGTAGGACAACCACAGGAGAGCAGAATTTCCCATCAGGACAGAAGGGTTTAAACACTCAGTTTTACAAAACACTTCAAGTATTTCACACTCCACGCCTTGTTTCTGCTTGTCACCATATTCCAGGAGCTTGGTCACCCTCTAAATTCCAGGATTTGGAGTCTTGTTCTTAATCCCTGTCTTTGCAAGGAGCCTGTGTCTCCAACCCTTGGTCCTGTGTTGTGTCTGCCATGTCTGCTGAGAGCTCAGGACAATCCAGGTCTGGAGCCTTCCCAGGGCCTCTGTTTCTGTCCCAGTTGTGCTCATGGTGGCCAGTGGTGATGGTCTCTGCTTTGGGAGGAATCACAGGGCTTTGAAGCTTTCACATTTTACTCTGGGACAGGCAATGAGCTCTGGTTCCTGTCCAGCTCCAGCCTTCAGGATGTCTGGGGGTGGAATGCCTCATGCAGGGAAGGATTCAGCCAGATCTCAACAAGATTTCTGCTCTGGCAAATTTGCTTTATCTTAAATGGGTCTGTTAGCCCACCTCTGAGTGCTGCTTCTGCCTGGGAAGTGCTGAAGATGGACAAGGGGCAGTGAGCACCAAAGGACATGGAGGGGTGGCCTGCAGGACATCTGTCAGAGTGGGCATGAGTGCTCAGAAATCTCCCCCTGCACTTCAGGACACTGCAGGGGCCACTGTGGACATCTCCAGGCAGAAGCACATGAACTACAGCTGCATCTGAGAGTACAGAGCCCTTGGCACAGAAAATGGGAATTTGGGATTTGTGCTCCTGCAGCTCTTGGTAAWTGAACCTTGTAAATAGGAGAGAAAGGCAGGAAAACCTTTCTGCAACTTCAAACATATTTTTCTACAGGTTTTGACTTTGTAATTCTTGTCCCAAGGACATAATTTTGTCTTCTTCAAGCTGTGACAAGTCTCAGATAAGCTGATGGGTGACAAATGTTGCTTCCTAGCATTGACTAACCCTCAGAGTGTGGATGGCAGCTGTGCAGAGTCTTTGTAAGCAAGGGTTTCAGTCCCAGGGTGGTGGGCAGCTGCAGGTGCCTTGTATCAGCTGATGGAATATTTTGGCACTAGGARGTAGAGCCTGAAATCAGGAATTCTCTGTCAAGTCTCTTTGTTTCTGCAGAGAGCTCAGAACTCTTGTTTAAACTAATSCTTCAGTGGTGAATAACATCATCAGTGGTGCCCAGCTTCTCCTTGGCTCTGAGCTCAGCTGTGTTTGAGCTGCATGTTCAGGGTGATGTTTCTCACCGTGCCAAATGGATCCAGTGGCAGCCAGCCTTCTCCTCCTCCCCCATGTCTGCCATTGTCCTGGATGCCTGTGTGACCCAAAACAAGACAGTCCAGCCAGCAGAAAATTCCCAGTGATTAGTTTTCTGTCCCCTTAATGAGCTGAAATAGCCATGAGTTCAGATTCAGGTCAGAAAGGATCTCACGCTTGCATGGCTCAACTCCTGCAAAGCAAGGCCAGCTTTGGATGGTTACATTGCTCAGAGCTCAGATGAGCAACAAAGCTGTGGCACAGAGATGCTGCTTTACTCAGGAAGAGTTGATTTTTTTAAGTAACAGAGGCCCTACTTGATTTTCTGAAAATGTGGCTCCTCTTAGTGGCTTGTACAAGGAAGAAGAAAGTGAAGATGTCTCTGGCAGCAGGAAGAGGAAAGTGAGGATGACTCTGGCTCTGTCACCAGCTGAATCAGAGAGTGACAGAAAATCCTGTGCTGAAGGGACCCACAGGATCACCCAGTCAAACCCCAAACCCTGCCCAGACCCCCAACAGCCCCACCCTGGCCATCCCTGCAGCGCTGCCCAAATTTCTCCCCCATCCTTCATCTCCCCCATCCCTCACTCTCACACAATCATGGAATGTGCTGAGCTGGAAAGACCCACAGGGATGATCAATCCCAAAGCCAAASCCTGCCCAGAGCCCCCAGCAAGCCCAGCCTGGGCATCCCTGGAGCTCTGGCAGCCTCGGGGCCGTGCCCATTSCCTGGGCAGCCTGGGCAGTGCCCAGCACCCTCTGGGGGAAGAACCTTGCCCTGAGCTGCAGCCTGAGCTGCCCTGGCCCAGCTCCAGCCGTGCCCTGGCTGCTGTCCCTGTCCCAGAGCAGGGATGGGAGCTGCCCCTGGGGAGGAGCTGCAGATCCCTGAGCTCTGCCCTCAGTGTGCCCTGCTCCAGCTGCACACACCAAGAGCCCTCAGCTGCTCCTCCTGTGGCCCCTCTTTGAAACACTCTTTGATAGCTTTAGACCCTTAATAATTAAGATGTAAGAATAGTAAGAATAAGATGCAGTAAATTGAAGCTTTTGGCAGTTAAAGGAGACTTTGGCAGTGCTTGGAGCTGTGAGATAATCCTGCTTTGCTGGGCACAGCTGTTTCCACCTCTGGGGCTCGGTGGGTGCGGGCAGGGCTGGGTGCTGGGCACTGATCCCTGCATAGCAGTCCTGTGTTTCTGGACCACATCTGCATGACAGCAGGGGCTGAAATCCTGCWGGGAAATAACAGGGCACCTGAAAAGAAACTACAGGCTCCTTTAGGAAGTATCCAGTCCCTGGAAGTGGTGCCTTGGGGGTGAGGSAGAGTGTGGCCAGCTGTAACCCTGTGCTTTGGGGCTGCACCGTTGATGTGCAGGTTCAGCTGGTGGGAGGACTCTGCTCAGTGCATCTGCTAGGGCAGGAGAAATGTATTAGCACAGCCTGGTGTTTGCTCAGATTCTGGTTCAAATCCAACAAAAAGGCCAGGCAAGTCTGCTGGATCGTGGGAGGATAAGACCTCATTTCATTAAATCACTGCAGGTCAGAAAAATGTCTGTGCATTGCATCAGTCTGATGGAATCTGCCCCAGGGAAAACATCAGTGCCTGTCCAGGGCTGTGCTCAGGGCTGTGCTCAGAAGCCCTGCTGGGCACACATACCCAATCTAGGTCACAGTCTGTGTCTCTCTGGCCTGAGCTGGCTGCACATTTAGATGTAATTTAGCCTGTTTGAGTGAACAGCCTCCCTTGCTGTGGCAGCTCCTCCATCCCTGCAGGAGCTGTGGCTGTAGAGGGACCAGGAMTGTGCTGCCAGGGGCACAGGCACAGTGGGAACTCCTCTGGGTGGCTGAATGACATGAGGTGTCCCATCAAGGGATCTGCATGCACCCAGTTATATGGGATTTTATTGTCCAAATCCCAAAACCAGTTCTTCAAGCCTGGAAAATTACTGTTAGGTGTACTGTCTTTACAGCTGAAGTGGGCAACAGATTTTTCTTGCATTTATTTCACCAAAAGATGAAATCACTTATTATAATCACTTATTAACAGAAGATTACACTGTGAGAGCTTGCACCAGGAGTTCATCTGACAGCAGTCTCCTTTTTCCTGGCAATGAGTTCCCAGTGCTGTGGTCCCAGCCTGGGAGCAAAGGGTGCAGTCCAGCTGCTCTGCCTGCTGCATGCCAGCTTCCCAAATGCACYATTTCTCTGGGTTTGTTACTAGTCAAACTGAGAAAACATGTTTGCCTCACAGCTTGTCTGTAGAATTCTCAATTTTTCCTCCACATCAGAGAAACCTCATTGTGGCACAGCTTGGTTTAGACACTGAGTGTTGTGCTGATCTCAAATGAAATGCTCCCTGCCCTGGCTTCCACATGCCTTTGAGATTTAACAGTTTTTTTGAAGTATGGAGAGTTTTAGAATCATGAAATCATGGATTGGTGTAGGCTGGAAGGGACCTTAAAGCCCATCCCATTCCAGCCCTGCCATGGCAGGGACRCCTCCCACTGTGCCAGGTTGCTCCAAGCCCTGTCCTTGGGCACTGCCAGGGACTCAGGGGCAGCCACAGCTGCTCTGGGCACCCTGTTCCATTCAGCCTTTATCCTTGTTCTGTCAGCTTGTGGGATTCTAATAAATGGTTTGATGCAAACATCTCTCTGCTGAGATCAGGCATTGCACACCTGAAGCCAGAGGCCCCACGATTCCATGGTCAGCACCTGCCTTACCTGTGCCATTCCTCCCTGCAGCTCAGTGCCAGGTGTCACCCGGAGCAGGTGACACTTCTGGAGTGCCATCAGCTCCAAGAAGCACCTGAGCTATCACACTCATTTTCTTAACAGCAAAATAGTCTTGCTTTTAACACTAACAGCTCAGGCAAAAAGTAGTAAAACTCTGTTTCTGCCACATTGCCTGTGTCTGCCTGACACAGAAAAGTCTTTATTCAGGAAGTCAGGTAGATCCTGATGACTGTGGTTCCTCTCAGCTTCTGATACAGAATGCACAAAAGCAAGGAAATAAAATTGAAACTGAATATGTCCACATGGCAAGCAGAAAGGGGCTGGATCCTGGATGCACTCTGTGRTTTGGGTTGGAAGGGACCTTAAAGCTCGTCTCATTCCAGCCCCCTGCCCTTGCAGGGACACTTTCTACTATCCCAGATTGTTCCAAGCCCTGTCCAACYTGGCCTTGGACACTTCCAGGGATCCAGGGGCAGCCACARCTTCATTGTGCCAGGGGAATAAATCCTTGCTCACACTGACTGCTCCTAAAACCTCWTTACAGAAACCTTAAAAATCTCTGTATATGCCCACAGTTGTGCCATCCTGGTATCAGTCTTGTATTGTCTCTGTTTCCCCGGCTAAGACTTTTTTCCTTAACTACAAAGCCCCTGATTTCAAAAGTTTGCCTGTGTTTTTTCCTAGTTCCTTGCCCCTATGTTGAGGTTTCCAGGTGTGAGAAACAAGACATCCTAAAGATCACTCTGCAGTTTTCAAAATGCAGCAGGATTTTGGTTTGTTTCTTTTTAGCTGAAATTTAAAACAGAAGGAAATAGTGGTCTGCTAGGCTGGGCCAGCATATCTCTGGCCTTTAGCAGGCTTAGGGAACATGCCTGACCAAATTTAGGGGATGTTTGGGCAAGTATAGCAGAAACCTGATTTTGTGATGGAAATAGTGAGAAGATAAGCAGGAACAGACGTGCCTCTGGTAGTTTGTGGAAGAGCAGGGCAGCTGGTCCAGMAGAGATGAGCTGTTGCTCAGGGCCAGGAACAGTAATCCCTGCAGGCAGGGAGGAWGGAGCTGGTCCCTTCCACTGCAGTTTGCTGGGAGTTTAGGGACAGATTTGACATCAGCCTTGAGAGAGGGGATCTCCAGTGTTTGCAGCACTGGTTCTGTGACTGCCAGACAGGTCTTGGCTGATCCCTCCCTAGGAATGCTCTCAGAGCCTTTTCCATGGCCACTGGCAGGTCACCACTTGCAGAAGGAAGAGGTGTAGGTGCCAGTTATTTCCAGGAAGGAAGGTATGACTGCAAGCATGATCCTTCTGGAGTTCAGCCCATCCAGGTTAAGCCCCAGTGTCCCCCAGCTCGAGTTCTGAGCTGGGGATCCATGTGTTTGGTTTTAATCTGGCATGGAGAGCAGTCCCCCCACCAAGGGGTCAGYGAGTTCTCCAGATTTTTCCATGTGTATAAAGATGGAGGCTGCTCTTGTTTTGATTCTCACCTGATTTAATTACATTTGCTTTTTCTCTTTTTATTTCAGTTGTGATTCCAAAGAGCCCTTTACCTGCCTCCGAAGTAAACTCGGAGAAACCTAGCATGCACAGTAGCACAAAGACTGGTTTGGGGCATCAACAAGGGCAAAGGCGTCGCAATACAGGGAAGAAGCGTGGTCGAACGACCAAAACACTAATCCACCACCCCATGCCTACACCCTCCAAGTCAGTGGAGCCTTTGAAATTCCCCAGAAAGAGAGGCCCCAAGCCTGGCAGTAAGGTAAAAGCTGATGCYGATGCAGGCGGGTGAACAGCAGGTGCTGCAGGTCCTGCCATGGGTTGGTGCATGCGTGTGTTTGTGCACGTCTGGCTCAGCCTCTGGCTGTGTGACTGCAGCAAGTAGGAGAGCAGAGCGGTGTGTGGGCTGGGAGCRTCCTCAGAGCCCAGCCCCAGAGCTGTAGAGAATGTCTGTGTCCTAAAGATCATTTCCATCAAGAGTCTGTGTCTTTGGAAGTGCATTGGCCGTGGAGTAGCATGGCAGATGCTGGGAGCATGACAGGATGGCCAAAGGGTAGAGTAAGCTCTCCTGTCCTTTTTGTGTGGCTAGTCTGAGTCAAACAGAGGTGGCAGATCCCAGGCTTGTTATTTTTCAGGGTTGTGGTTTGTAAAATACACACATAGTGGTTACTAGGTGCTTGAGACACCCCGTCATCACCATCAGAAACGTGTCATGTTCCACAGTGCCTTGTCTGTTGGATGCAGAGGAGAGAGTGTAGTGAGCATGGGTGGTAAAGGAGAGCAAGGGTAAAAGGAGAAATATCTCCTCTTTTTCTGCAGAGGAAACCTAGGACATTGCTGAGCCCAGCACCCACCTCTCCAACAACCAGTACCCCAGAGCCAGACACAAGCACTGTGCCCCAGGACGCTGCTACAATCCCCAGCTCTGCCATGCAGGCTCCCACAGGTAAGGAGGGTCTTAGACCACATTCTTGACAGGATTGCACAGTTAGGAGCTGCAGCAGGCAGGCAGCAACGCCCTGAGAGAGTCCCATTTCTGCCTAAGCCTGTAAACCAGCAATCCTTACCACTCCAGAAAGGCTGGCCTGAGAGAGGCGTGTGAGTCCAGAGCAGCTGTTCATTTATCTTTCTATTGGAAATAATGAAGTAGGAAGATTGCAAGCCCACCTGTTGAATGCAAGGACCCCCTTCCCCTGCATGCTGGTGACCCCACAGCTCTCCAGATGCATTTGTGGTCCATTATGCCCCGGGGCAGTCGGGTGTGCAGCACCCCTTGTGAGTCCCTCACCATGCAAGGCGCAGCCGCTGGAACTGCACAAGGGGCAGAGGAGGTGCTGAAGGACTGTGATCTGCCCAGCTCCAGCCAGGATGTCAAGGCACACAGGGACAGGAGGGAATAGGAGAGGAGAAGGAGCAGCAGTGAAGAGTCTATGCACTGCTGCTGGATGAATCTGGTCRGGAAAGTCTAATGCAAAGCTGCTTTTGACATGTTGAGTCAAGCACTGGGTATGGGCTGAGCCCTCTGTTTCCCCAGAATGTAATTGGCCAGTCTTCAGAGGAACCTAAAGAAGCCAGTTTCCCTAAAAAGGAAACACTGTGGGAACCTCTAGAAAGTGTGGGCTGCATTCCTTCTTCCCCTCTGAACATCACAGCCACCTTACCTGGCTGGCATGGAAACCACTTTACAGCCTGACTGCAGGGGAGAGCATGGGAGAAACAGCAGCAGTTTGGAAGGTGAGCTTGAGGCAGGAAGATTTTGGAGGGGATTCCCCTCAGGAAGCGGCTGCACTGTGAGGATGCAGTCAGGCAGTCATGGTGGATTCCACTTTGTCAGTGTTTGGACAGTCTTAATATCTCAGCATCTCTCAGGTTGGATTTTAGGCATCTGTTTCTTGCTTTCTTGAGTGGGTTAACAGCAAACACATTTCTCATCTTGGCAGTTTGCATTTACTTGAACAAGAACGGCAGCACTGGGCCCCACCTAGACAAGAAGAAAGTTCAGCAGCTGCCAGACCATTTTGGACCAGCTCGAGCTTCTGTTGTCCTGCAGCAAGCAGTACAGGCCTGCATTGATTGTGCTTATCATCAGAAAACAGTCTTCTCCTTCTTAAAACAAGGCCACGGGGGAGAGGTCATCTCAGGTGAGAACGGGCCCGCAGCCCTTGGCCTCCAGAGAGGTTGTTGCAAGAATTCTCTCGTTGGAAGATGTCTGTCCTGAAGCTCGCTGCAGCCACAGGCCAGGGGCAGACAGAAGAGTTCTGTCCTCTCTTTCTTGCCACACATGTGTGTCAGTGAAGCAACAGCTGGCGGCTGACTCAGAGCGGAGCAGTTCCCATGGCCCGCGGGCACAGCTGCAGTGCTCAGTGCTGGCACCAGCCTGGGCAGCAATCCTGCCCCACCCTGGGAAGAGCCACAACAGGGGGGATTCCACAGCTCCTCGCGGAGAGACAAGAAATACCCCRGGTTTTATTTCTCCTTTAAGCCCGTGCCTAGCTGGATCTGCCCCTCCTGGAATCTTTTCCGTTCCCTCGGACGCGGCTGCCCCGGCCCCGTGCTGGGTGCAGCAGGCTGGTCCTGGCCTGCCCTGGCAGAGGAAGGCTTTGTTGGCTCTGAGAGCCCAGGATGCTGAGATCCAGGAGCTGCCTGTGCGGCCCTGGGCGTAGCCTCCCGCCCTGGCGGGGGGTTCACGTGTTGGGCTCTGTTTGTTTCTGTCTCCAGCTGTGTTTGATCGGGAACAGCACACTCTGAACCTGCCAGCAGTTAACAGTATCACCTACGTCCTCCGCTTCCTGGAGAAGCTGTGCCACAATCTGCGCAGTGACAACCTCTTTGGGAACCAGCCTTTCACTCAGAACAGCCACATGCAGCGCTCTCACCAGTACGACCACGACAGGTATCTACCAGGTAGGAGCTGGGGGGGTGGCACTGTAGGGACCCAGGTTGGATCTCTATCTCAGAAGGCAGGCTCCTGTTCCAGAGCCCTCTCCCAGGGTTCATTACATCACACCCAGTGTCGTGTACGTGCCCACGGGGCTCTTGTTGTGTAGGGTTCCAGTTGCATTTTCTGCCTGTCAGTTTGGTTTCCATCTCCGCYGGAGGTTTCCGTTCATCCGTGCTGTCTCCTTGTCTTCCTCCTCCCCTCGTCCCCCAGTCCCTCCCACTTCCTGTGATCTGATTGTGGTGACTTCATCCCACTAGGAATTCAGGTGAAAGACTGCAGGAGAAGGGACAGTGGTRACATGCAGCAAGTAAACTGCAATTAGGAATGAATTAAAGCGGAGTGGTTTCCACGCTGTCCGTGATCTGCTGGCATCAGCCAGGGCATCCAGCCCTGGTGGCCTGTTCAGGGGTGATGCTCRTGCTCAATCTGAGGCAGAGGTGGTTTTGTTTTCCTTGGCATGGCACTGAAGCAGCTGCAGCTCACCCCAGCAAGACAGCTCATGCCACATGAGATTATCAGGCTGCAGAACTGCTCTGAAGTAGCAGCAGGGGAAAACAAGCCCAGCAGTTCCCCCACAGTGCTGGGCAGTGGCAGCAGGCCTGGGGTGRTGGCTGCCCCTCAGGCTGTCTGGGGCTTCTGGGGAGCTCCTGCTCCAGGAATGTCAGTTGTGGAGAGTTTCAAAGCTGTCTGCACCCTCTTTGGTGGTTGACAAGTGCTGATCTCCTCTCCTGTCTTGCTTCCTTCCCCCTCTAGTCAGCAAATAGCTGTTGTGTTGTTTGAGGTTTTTCCAAAGTTAATCCTTTGCATAATTGTGGTTCTGGCAAGAAAAGCAAAAGTTGTATGAATGYAAAAGGATGGGCACTTAAGAAGAACTGTTGAAGGAGAAGTTGCTAAGCATGAGGTGTAGGAGCAACAGCCAAATACCACAGTGCTTCCATTCATTGCCTTAGGCAGAGTCTAGAGAGCAAGAGGATCTTCCCATCCTCTGCTTCCTCCTGCCTGGAGCCAGCAGGGCCAGGAGCAGAGGAGCTGTAGGATATGCAGGGACAGGAGCAGCATGACTGGTTACTGGGRCTGGAGGCTTTCCCCTGAGGWGCCCTCAAAWAGAAGAAATCCCCATGTTTCAGTACCCTGTCATCATGAGAGAGAGCAGAACCTGAGTGAGAGGGAAARCACCCAGCTCTGGCCKTGGATCAGCTCACACACAGAGTTTCCAGCCTCCATCAGAGGCCAGTGCCAAGAGTTGGGCTGCTGGGCAGAGTGGAAAAGTAGAAATCAGAATTCAGGGAAACTCAGGCAGAGCMCCAGATCTGTTGGGATGTGCCCATCCTGAGCTCTGATTCAGAGTGTTTGTGGAACTTAAAGAAAACTAACCACAGTCAGAGGTGTGACAGCACCTAGTCCTGCAGTTCATCCTGATCTCTGAGCTCCTTGGGCATCTGCTCATGGACCACYTTTCTCAGGCACCTGAAAGAAGGTGATAATCTACACATCACAGTGCTCCTGGTGAGGGCAGGGCAACAGTGCTGGTGATTTTGGGAAGTTTGAGCTGGTCATGGAGGAATGAGGGTGGAGTTGTACATCCTTCAGTCACACCAGGTGTCAAGGCTGCTGTGGTCKCACCTTGAGCTCTGCATGTCCTGCCTTGTTTCCTCTGCAGGACAGGAATGTGTTCTGTGGGGCTGGTTCTTCCAGTARACAGCCACTGGTTGGGACTGGGAGCTGCTCTGAGTTCCCAGGACAAAGTGGCTTTGCAGGAGCACCCTGGGGGTGCCATGGAGAGTYGGGGTGTGTGCCTGGGCCTGCAGTGTCCCTTAGCTCAGCAGTGTCCTGCCACTCTGCCTGCCTGAGTAAATGGAAATGAGGAGGAGCAGACTGAGCTGTGCATCAGGAGCAGCCCTTTGCAGGGAGCTGATTGCTGTTCACAGCACCATGGACATGATGGGGCCTGGAGCTGTGTGAAAACACAGGGCTGGAGGGACCTTCTGGGCCACAGAGCCCTGGCTCCTGCTGCTCCAGCACCACACACGTGGAGTTTCTTGGGTTTACTCTGGAGCTGTGGATTTTGCTTTTCCACTGGAGGCTGCTCCAGGGTTTTATGCTGATATTTTAGAAACTATGTTGTAATTTCCAGCCCTGATTTATTCTTGGACAGTTTGGTGTCTGTGTCTCCTGTTCTTAATATTGTCTTTTATCTTAACTTGGTTCTCTTTCTTCTGGAAGTAGTTGCAGAGCAGTTGTAGCCCTCAGAGGAGTTCATCTTGTCACTGCTTTCTGCTCTCCTCAGACAGTGTTGGTTTGACTTAAACTTCCTGGGGTGTCCAGAGTGCCACCCAGCACCCTGGAGAGGAGCTCATGGGGTCCTGGTGCCACAGCACTGGCACCACCATGCTCACAGGGAATGTCTCTGCAGTCACTGTGAGTCTCTGTGTCCTTGTACCAGGTGGTGATCAGCCTGTCCTGGTCACATAAAGTGTTCTTCTCATCACTGGTGTCACCTGCAGGTCACATGGGACAGTGCTGCAAGGGCACATCTGGATTTAGCTGCTGGATTTTCCTCCTTGCAGGTTCTTGGTTCTATATATACATATATATCTCTATATATATCCTTCCTGCCTGATTTTAAATGCTGCTTTGTCTGACCTGACAYGGGAAGACATCAGCAGATTTCATTGGTAAATCTCTTAAATTTCTGCCAAAGTTATTGCAGTTATTAAATGACCCTGGGCTCAAGGGTGATTGATCCTCAGGCAGATTCACTCCCAGTCTCATGTTCCTTCTCAGTGTGCTGCCAGCAGCTTCACCTCTCAGATCAGATTTCTGTGCATAGAACAAGGCTCCTGGTAATTCATGTTCKGTCTCAGCTGGCTCTGTGTGTAACATCTTGCTGAATTCCAGGTATGTGAAGTAGATTTCTCTTCCCTCATGTGATAGATCAGCATTTCCCATCACRGGGAGGCTGTTGGCTTGGCCTCCTCTGATGAACACCTGCCACAGAATGTGCCCTGTGTGTTTCCTGCCCTTCCCTTCAGAGCCTGCCACAAGCCTTGTGGTGCTGCTGAGGACAGACATGGGCATTCTATTGTAAAAATCTTTTTTTCCACCTATTTTTTCAAATATTGGCACCACATTTCAAGTGACTCCCAGTAACACAGTGCTGAGTTCTGTTAGGATTTACTGCAGCAGCCCCAGAGTTTCAGGTGCACTGGCATTCTTGGCTTCCTCTGCACCCTYAAGTCTCCAGTTTGAGGACATTCAGTTGTCTGACTTAGTCAGTGGTGGATGTTTTGGTTCCTGTCCTGTTTCTTTTATCCTTRGAGCCTTGCCCCCAGTGCTCAGCGTGGCTGCAGCTGGAAGGGAATCCCAGAATGGTCTGGGTTGGAAGAGACCTTAAAGCTCATCTCAGTCCACCCCTGCCATGGCAGGGGCACCTTCCCCTGTCCCAGGTGCTCCCAGCCCCATCCAGCCTGGCCTTGGGCACTGCCAGGGATCCAGGGGCAGCCCCAGCTGCTCTGGGCACCTGTGCCAGGGCCTGCCCACCCTCAGGGAAGACGTTTTTCCATAAATCCAGTGTAAATCTGCCATCTTTCAGCATACAAGTGCACTGAGTGCAGGTGGATGTCACAGATCTGCACCTGAGCCAGGTGTGTGGGTGTGCTCTGCAGCCAGGGAGGAGGGGCCAGTGCACTCAGTGCAAGGTGCATTGTCCTAAATGAGAAGCCCTAATTAGGAGTGGGCTGACAAGATGAGGTGGGTGTCACTGCTCATRAAGGTGTCCGTGCTGAGGGCCCTGGGTGGCCACAGCACCATCCAGGCCCAGCAGCTGAGCTGCTCTTCCCCCAGGGCAGGGGAGGTGGAACATCCCTCCCAGCTGTGCTGTCATTTGGACACAACCCTTCTTCCTTTTCTCTCAATCCTCACCTTTCTGCTCAGTGTCCCCTCACTCTGTTCCTCTGTAGCTGAAACACAGGCCCATCTTTGCCTCTGCACTGTCTCCAAACACAGAATGAGGTAAAARCCTCCCTTCATCCTGCACTCCCCATCCTGAGGTGCACAGCTCCATGCTGAGCAGGGCCTTTTTATCCAAAGAAATGATCTGCTTGTTCTCAGCATCCTTCTCAAAGTGGGCATTTATCTGMTGAGGTTTGAGGTCCTTCCCTCTCAGATTGATGATTCACATTCATGAGGTTTATGTCATTTTTGGACTGAAGACATTCCTGATAATCTGAGTACAGCTCTCTCTGTTACCCCACTTCTTTATTTTCTTAAAACTTGTCCCTTAAAAACAATTCTGGTTTTGGTTTGTGCTCTCATTAATTTACACCAACCTCACTTCTGTTTCCTAGGATTAACTTCTGTAACCTGAACTGCTGTGTTTGCATTACTTCTAACATCAACCACTTCTTAAAAAAGCCCAAACCAAAACCTGATGGAAAAACCTTTGTAAAGCATCACCTTGTGTTGTGCTTCTGTGGCTGTTGGGTGAAGAAGGCTGTGCAGTTTGACACAGGGCTGTGCAGAGACATTACCAAGAGCACGTGTTCCTCTCTGGGCAGTGAGGGGGAATTGTCCTGAGGATGGAATTTGTTTTTCTGGCAATGGCATGGTGATTTTTGGTGATCTGGAATCCCAGGGCCTCAGTGCAAGCAGCTCTTTGATTTCCCTGAAGGATATTGATTGAGCAGGAACCTTCTCTACCTTTGTGCTTCTCCTTAATCACCTCAGTCGTGCCCATCTGGTGCTCCCCCCACGTGTACCTCCCTTTGTTGGGCATTGTGCATCTCCCTGGTGTCACTCCCCGCCGTCCCTGTCGCCCCTCCTGCCCCTGCTCCTGCCCTGTGCCAGCTCCCAGGGCTGCTCTGGGCTGCTGGTGGCATTTGTGCAGAGCACTTCACCCCTCTGTGCCCACCCCAGAGCTCTCAGGGTGGCAGGAGGGCCCAGCTGGCACCTGCTGGGCTGTGTGGGGCAGCAGGAGGGGTCACCTCAGCTGGGACAGGCTCTGCCACCCCTGTGTCGCTCACCTGGCTGCTGTCCCCATCAGTGTCAGTGCTTCCATTCCTTGTCCATCCACCACTGGCCCCGTGTGTGCAGAGCTGTCCCAGCCCATGGCAGTGTCCTGTCTGCTGGGCACGATGTGCACAGTCCCATCCTGGGGCAGTGCCATGGCAGTGTCCTGTCTGCTGGGCAGGATGTGCACAGTCCCATCCTGGGGCAGTGCC
>JACDOX010000205.1:1012235-1031939 GCA_014549065.1 Cardinalis cardinalis | reverse complement strand
AGCTGTGGGCGTTGGAAGCCGAGGTCTCTCCCCTGCTGCCCAGCCAGCCCTTCTCCATGAGCTCACAGTCCTGCTTCCCTGGATGGAGCAGCTCCAGCAGGGCCCTGGGGACCCGGTGTTTGTCYCAGCTCCTCCCTGGGCCTGGGGGGCAGCCCCTGGGCACTGAGCCTGCCCAGCCTCAAGGGGCTCGGTGCCCCCAGGCTGCCCTCAGCCCCGGGGCACCACAGCGAGCTCAGAGCCTTGGCCAGCCAGCCCTGTCTCCAGACTGGGGGAGCCCATCCACCCGGCTCTGCCTGCCCCCAGCTCCTGAGCTGGCTCCAGCTGGGCACACTGGGCTGGGGGTGCAGGCCTTCATATTTATTCCAGACTGGGGAGGCCRTGTGGGAGCATGGAGAGAGCTGAGCAAGGCTGGGCCTGGCGTGCCCCGAGCACAGATGGGCCTGGGCTGGTGTTGGAGGCTGCCTGGATGCTGCAGGACTCAGCTGATCCTTCTCGCCTTTTTTTTAAATTTTTTTTTTTAATTTGGAAATTTTTTTTTTTTATTAAGGAGTTGTCTGTTTCAAACGATGAGATGATTTTTCTACCTGTGTTGAACTCGCAGCTCTTGGTGGTTTTTAGCCAGAGCTGCTAAGGTTTGTCTTCCCAGGGGCACTGCTGCTCCTCTATAGAGTTTTGGTCTGTCCCAGCTCAGCGTGTGTGAGGGTTTTGGGTCTGGCCAGAGCATCCCAGGATGGTGACCTGTCCTGGCATCGCTCTTCCTTGTGAGGGCTTTGTGAGGGCTGTGAGGGCTTTGCCCTTCCCGAGGCACCTATTGGTCTCAGGCAGTTTAATGTATTTATTTTTGATGGCACTTGAGTGCTTCCCATGGTCCCAGACAGGTTTCTGCAGCTGTATGAGGAGTGTCAGAGTGGAGCCACCGCAGTGTCCCCTGGACAGCAGCTGCCAGCTCGGGGCCACCYAGATCCTGGAGCATCACTGGCACCAGCCTGGCAGGACAGGGCTGATGGTGCCAGCACACCCCTGTGTGTGCCCACACACACCTCAGCACGCTTCCTCTGCAGTGACCCAAGGGCTGGGACAGAATCTCCACTCCAAGCACTTCCCTCTCCTGTCCCCAGCTCAGCCTCTGCATCGGAGCCGCAGCTCACAGCCTCCCCTGCAGCCTCGAGGGCCTGGCCAGCAGCAGGACAGGCCCCTGTGGTGACCAACCCTCCAGGCTCTTGCACTGAGTCAGGTTTACCCCTAAGGGGCAAAGTTGMAAAAAAAAAAAAAAAAAGAAAAAATACCCCAAACCCCAAAGTAATAAAAAGGCAAAATGGCTTTTGTCCTGTAGCGCAGCCTGCGCTGCTCACGGGGCCGGGGCTGCTCAGGGCCTCGGTGTGTCCCTGCCCTGAGGGGCAGCCCGTGCTTTCCTCTGCACTTATTTTACGTTGATTTGTTTATAAATAAAAGGATACCAAGTTCCTCCCTGTGGTTTGTGCACTGATGGCAGCACTGGCCTGAGCCTGGGGACTGAGCCCAGGGTGGCCTGGGCAGGGAGGGACAGCAGGGCCAGGGTGGGGCTGGGGTGATTTGTGAGGCCAGGCAAGCAGAGCCTGTCCTCCCTGCACCACAGGCTGCCCTTGGGTGAGTGTGGTCCCAGGACTTGTCCCAGGCTTGTTCCTGAACGTGTTCCTGACCCCAGAGCCAGGGCTGAGGCCGCTCTGGGGACAGCAGAGTGGTGGCACTGACAGCCCCACRTCACCCATGGGCACAGCTCTGGGCTGTGCACAGCCCTGCATGTCCTGCACCGGGCAGGAAACACTCCTGGCTGCGGAGGAGAGGGTGGGACAAACCCTCCTGGGGCAGCTCCAAGCCACTGGAAACCTTTTCCTGCCCTGCAGAGCCTGCAGGCTCAGCCCRGGGTCCCCAGGTTTCTCCAGGGCTGGAAGGAAGCTCAGTAACTTCAGACTTTGGAGCTCCACGTCTAAACCCAGTGTGAATACAGCTCACAGGTTTTTGTAGCTTASAGGGGATTAATTCAAGATTGGGCAGTTTGTGCTTCAGTCCTTTCCTTCCCTCCCTCCAAACAGGCAGAACAGAGCAGGCTCAGGGCTCCTCACTCAGTTTGTTACAAATGAGCATTTAATGACCGAGTCAGTTGCACAGTTTTGGCCAAAACAAACATTTCAGGAGAAAAAACCACAGCTGTGCTGCAGCTGAGGGAGGATCTGACCCTGCCCCAGGATGGCCAGGCCGGGGCAGGACTGGGCAGCAGCAGAGCACTGCAACTGGAGAATTCCTGCCCAGCAGCTGGAACTGGCACACGAGGAATGCTCCAAGCTCTCCAGGCTCACAGCAGCTTTACAGGGAATATTTAAAACAACTGAGGACTAAAGCAAGGGGGGAGATCACTGGGGAGGGACAGGACAGGGCTTGGTTTTGTGGCTCAGCCAGGTCTGACCGTGCAGCTCTCGAGCTGCTGAAGTCTGAATGAGCAACATCAGACAAGGGAGACACTTTCCTTCCTTCCTTTCCCCTCAATCAAGGGCCACACAGGGCAGGGAACCGAGGCAGYTCAGCCCCTCAGCTCCACAGAGCTGGACAGCAACACCAAGGCAGGGGTGGTGAGCCCCTCCCTCAGGAACAGCCCTTGGAGGAGCCCAGGACACGACTCCAACGAGGACAAAAAGGCAACAAAAAGGCTCCATTTCAAATCCAAGAAAAAGCACCAGGAGCTGCTGTGGCCCAGGCCAGGGACACAGTTCAAGGCAGCAGTGGAAGTGGTTCAGTGGTTCACTCTGTGCTCACCCCCCTTGATGCAAGGGGTCGGAGTTTCCAGCCCCAGGAGCACAGGGAGGGCTCACAGGGACCCCTCAGGTCAGGGTTTCCCTGGCAGCTTTGCTCTCCTGCCCCCCCAACCTGACCCCAGTTAATCACATCCCTGCAGCGACACCTCAGCCAGAGCTGAGCATGTTCCAGAGTAACACTATTCCAGGAATATCCTCCTGGTTACAAATTCATAGTGACAATGAATGCACCAAGAGCACCAGCGCCAAAGGTTCGCAAATGCTACTGAAAAAACAATGAAAACAAAAAAATCATCCCCTTCCCCCTTTCCCTGAAAAAAAAAGAAAAGCCAAACCAAAAAGGCTGCATGAAGCTGCCCAGAGCCCTCTCTGCAGCACAGCCCAGCTCAGACACTAAGCCAGCCCCCAAAATCTTGTGCCATAATCCATAATTTCACCAGTAAGCAAAGACTGAGCAGGGAGCAGAAAGACTGGAGCAAGCAGCTCCACTGTCAGTGCCCAAGGCACCCTGGTGCCAAGCACTGCCTGCCCTGGGAAGGACCTGTGCCATGGGATTCCCCTCAGCACAGCAAATCCCACACCCAGCTTGCCCTGATCTCCAAGCTGGTGCAACTGAAGGAAGTTGGAGGGGCCTCTGTGAACTCTCCCCCACAAATAACCAAGATCTATAGAGAAAATAAAGGAAGGACAGAAGAGCTGAGGAAAYAAGGGACAGGATCTCAGAACAAAAATTATAAACCCATAAGTTAGGAAAGCCCAAAGCTGAGGGTGTTGAAGCTGCTGCTCTAAGAACACCTGGAAAACCTAATGGAGATTCCTCTCTGCAGCAAGGACACACCTGGGGAGAGAAAAGGAGCAGGAATTACTGACAGGGAAGAGCCACAGGCTGGAGGCAGAGTGTGACATGTGGCCAGGGCCCTGTGCCCAGCTCAGGGGTGTCTCAGCTCCACTGGKGCACCTCCAAAGGCTCTGAACTGCTCCCCTGGGCATGGCTCCTTCCACACAGAGCACAGGGAGTGAGCASAGCTCAGCCAGCACTGAACCCTGCCCACAGGCAGCACCAAAGCAGCATTCTCACTGTGCTGCAGCCCTAAGAGAGCTGGGTGACTCAAGTCCCAGGGACAGTGCCACCCTCCCCACGTGGGGACAGCCTGCAAGCCACCAGAGCTGCCACATTAGGGAACACAGGGGATACTGTCAGTGAGACCAAGGCTCAGAGTATCTTTAGGATCCAAATTTACAGGGAGAATTCTTCAGCTGTTGGTGCTGTGGAACAGCCCAACACCCAGCAATCACATCTAGTCCCAGTGCTGTGCCCAGGGATGGGGAGCACTCCTGTGACAGACTGGGGCTGACCCTGCTTCCCCYCTGCTTCCAGGTCACTCTGGAGGCRTCAGTAACACAAAGGGAAGGGGGAGGAGGGAAGGGCTGGACCTCTCCAGTGCCCTGGCACTCAGCAGTGGAGCCCACACACSCACAGGGGTGTGCAGATGCTGCTCAGCTCCTGCAAAACCCCCTCASAAACCAGCCAGAGCAGGGGCAGGTGTCACATCCACGATCACCCACTCCACAGAGGGAGGATGCAAATGTAAACTCTGCCTGTTTTGCTGGTGCAGTCTGAGTGCCAGGTTTCAGTGTCTTCTCCTTCCCAGTTCACACCCAGTTTTCCCATCCCTGTAACACCTGCAGCCCTTACAGAGCAGAGCTTGAGCCCTAGGCCTGTYAGGATCTGCTGTCCCAGAGATGGACACAATGGATACTTCCAAGATGTTCTTTTACTATGAGGGATTGCAAAATATTGAATTTCCTAAACCCAGGAACCTCTTGTGCAGCTCTGCCCCCATTTCCAGGAGCGTGTGCACCACTGGTGCTTTTATCTGAATCTAACCCCAAATTCCTCTGTATTTGTATTTTACTGTGTGTCACTTTGCTAAGGGGACCCCCATCCCCAGCTGTTACACAGACAGAGGCAGCAGCCAGCCCTCAGCACAGCTGGAAAGATCTAAGCTGTGCTAACACACCTAAACTGTGAGCACCAGCACATCTCATGGTGCCCCAGCTTTCTACCAAA
Source organism: Cardinalis cardinalis (assembly GCA_014549065.1). Taxonomy (NCBI): domain Eukaryota; kingdom Metazoa; phylum Chordata; class Aves; order Passeriformes; family Cardinalidae; genus Cardinalis; species Cardinalis cardinalis. The sequence continues at coordinate 1,027,079 of JACDOX010000205.1, read as the reverse complement.
TAATGGGGGAGTCAGTTGCCAGGAGCAAAGACTGGCCAAGATTTTTTCCCAAAGAGCTGAGATCATGAAACATTACCAGGAATCAGTCGTGGTTTGCTGAAGGGAACTTCAGCTCTGTTATCTCCAGGTCAGGAGAGCTGCTGCCACTCCGGTCACTGTAGGTGTCCCTGCAGGAGTAAAGGACTTGGGGTTAGGGAGCACAAGTGCTTTGAGGACAGATTAATTCATTAATGTGGGATGCTGCAGCACAGGGAAAACTTCAGCTCCTCAGCTGCAAGGAGCCATTTCAAACTCAAATGTGCAAAAGCAGAGTTAAAACATCCCTCTCTCCTTGGAGGCACTGCAATGAGAGTGCCTCACACATGAAACTCCTCTGGACCACACCTGACCACTGTGATGTTGAACCAAGGCAGGAATCCTGTGGTGCAGCTGCTCTGCAGCTCAGCCCACAAAGCCAACACTTCATTTTTGGCATTGCATTTGCCTGGGTTTGATACAGGCACTGCTAATTCTCCTCTGCATTGGTCTGGCTTTTGTTTAGTGCAACCCCTCAGTGTTCTCTGTGAGGAGGAGAACAGGTCAGTAGCAAATGGTTGTTATTTGTTGCATATTCCTGAGTGCCAAAGGGAATTGCAGGCACTGGRGAACAGCAGCACCAAGTAACTGCACCATTAAATCCACCCAAAACACCCCTTGCTTTGCAAACTGGAACAAGGAAAGCTGAAGTCAGCAGAAAAAAAATAAGAGGCTGCAACCACCAGGGCCTGTTCTTTAAACCAGCAACAGGAACAAGTTTCTCATGGACCAGCCTGTACGTGGGACTTGTCTGAGGAATGCAGGGGAAGGCCCATGAGGTCTCCARTCAGGTAAAAGAGCAGGCCCAAGCTCAGTTTCCCCAGAGCCTGRCTGACAGCACAAGGCTGCAGATCCTCTCCCTGAAGCCAGAGCCTCTCTGCAGGACAGCTCTGTGGCCCCACAATCAGCCCCAACACACCAGATGTGAGCTTTCAAAACAGGAGTGGGAAGAAAGGGGGTGCAACACCAAGTTATCCCCAGGACTCTGCCAAGAGGATGCTCTGGGTTATCCTGCAGGGAGCAGCTCTGTCCTGTGACAGCTCTCACTGGGGTGTGTYTGAAACCCACCTGGGGGAGAGCCTGCAGCCCTTCTGCAGGTAGTGGGTGAGTCTCCCTGCAGATGCCAGGAGGAGCCCAAAGTATGGGGGTGATGGCTTGATGGGCCTGGAGAGGAACTCGGGGTGATACTGAACACCAACGAAGAAAGGATGGTCTGAAAACAAACAAAACATTCATGGCAAGTCTCTCCAGCTTGGGGCTGAGCTGCACGTGAAATCCTCTTTATGCTGAGGCCCTCATGATGGGGAAGTATCATTTCCATTTTTGTCCATAAATGGAGAGGGACATGGGATTTTATTTTTACTACCATTTTATGGATGGAATCGAGACAGTTGAAGGGGTCCCACATGAAAAGCTGCTCCATTACCCTCCAAACACTTTCCCTTGTCCATCCCACACCCACAAACCAACTGCTTAAGGACTCACCTTCCAGCTCAACCACTTCCATCCTCTCTCCCTCCTCATCCTGCCCCACAAACTTCAGACCTTGCTCTTCAAAACACTTCTTCAGTTCTGGATTGACCTAGAAAACCAGAAGCAAGACAAGCCATGATCTCTTGTGTCTGGATTACACAGGAAAGCTCAATACCTACATGAGCATTTTTACCTCAAATCTGTGTCTGTGTCTCTCTTCCAGGAAATCATGATCTCCATAGAGCTTCCCTGCAGCAGAAGTAAAATGTTCCTTAGAGCACTGATCACAGCTTTTAACACGTTCACCTGATCAGCATCCTTCAGAATCTGCCACTTCTGGAGGGAATTAAATTCCCTGATCCCCATTCCCCAYCAGAACAGCTGCCATTCAGGGATGCTTCAACATCCCCAGGCCTCACTTCCCCCCAAGCCATTCCCAGGAAACATTTCCAGAAGAGGCAAGAAGRGCCTTACTCATGATTGAATTCTTGGTTTGGAAGAGTGTCCTCCTCTTGCCAAGCCTCATTGTCCCACCCATTTGCCCAGGATTATGTTCTGGCATGTCTATGACCTGTGGAAAGAATTCAGAGGGAGGTGAGAATCAGGGAGGAATAATAACAGGCAGACTCTGACACATAAAAGGAAAAAAAATCCCAACATTCATGCAAAAAACCAAGGAAACCAGCCCAAGGAACACTGTCCTGACAAGGCAGACCAACAGAACCAGGGTAGCTGGCTGAGTTGTTCAGTACCTATGGGAGGTTTGTGGATATTCAGGGCCCTTTCACAGGGGAAATGGCCTCAGTCAGAGTTTACAGAGATTGCACACACCAATACTGTGCTGCTTATTGAACTGCATGTTAAACAAACAAATTTATGGAAACAAAACCCTCAAATCAAAATTGCTCATTCTTTGATAAATAACACCATAAGCTGTTTTTTGATAACTTCCTCACTTTGAGTAGCATTTTAAATTACAGCAGAAGCCAATCATTATGGCAGACCCTGGACCAGAAACACAGAGCCTTCCACAAATGCTCCCAGGAATTCAGGTCTGTCTGGAGCTATCATACAACAGTTCAAATTGGAAGGGACCTTAAATCCCAYCCAGKGCCACCCCTGCCATGGCAGGGACACCTCCCACTGTCCCAGGCTGCTCCAAGCCCTGTCCAGCCTGGCCTTGGGCACTCTGGGGGATCCAGGGGCAGCCACAGCTGCTCTGGCAATCATGCCCAGGGATGTGCAGGAAATACAAGTAAGGCTATCACAAGTAAATCACCATAAACTCACCACTGGATGAGAAGTTTTGGGGTCAAACTCTGTTGAGTTGGCATCTGCAATGTAACATTCAGCAGTCAGGAGCACAGGGTGGCTCACACCATGGCATCACCCCCAGGAGCTGCCCCAGGGACAGCTGCTCCTCATCCCAGCTGTGCTGAGCCCCCCCTCGAGCACAGAACACCCCAGGCAGCAGGAACAGGGCTGCCAGCACTGCTCAGTACCACTTTCAAAGGCTGAAGTTGTAGSATAAGCCACCCTCATTCAGGAAAAACACAGCTTCAAAGACAGAAATAAAGGCAGGGAGGGGGAAAGGAGCACAATGGTCTGAGGAGCTCCTTTTTCCTCACCCTCATTACTGCAGAGAATCAAAGAGCCAGGCTGAGAACTCAATTTAGCACTCTCTGAAGGGAGTTGTGTTAACAGGGACCTGCTCAATCCAAGCAGAGGGGCTCACAAGATAACTCCACTCACTGAARGAGCTGCAGCTGCTGGCTGGCTGAATTGCTTTTTGGGCTTCATTGCCACTGGCTGCAGTGGGAATTTGCCATGGTGTTTCATTCAGGAGCTAAGAACCTCATGTTGAGCAATAGGAAGCTTTCTGTCATTATCAGCATGATTTACTCCTTTGATTTTTATTTAAATAGGTTAAGGAAATTGCTCTTTTTACTTTGAATTAGCAAAAGAGATAGGGATTTTTACAGACCTAGGTAAAAAATTAAACTGACCTAGGAAAAACTTAAAATCACAGGTATCTAAAAAAGAAAATCACAGCTCTTACTCAAGCAACCCCAGAAATGAGCAAAGGCAGGAAGGGTTTTGTGCCATTACCTCGCCAACCAAGGACACTGCGAGCAAACTCCACCACTGCCAGCTGCATTCCCAGACAGACTCCTGTGGAAGGACAGGCAGGACATGGATCAGGCCAGGACAAGGACCTCTGAGCCCCTGCTGCAAAGCACACACACCCTCACAGAGYATCCTGAGCCAGAGGCAGAGCTCTGACTGGGATTTAGGGCTCTGTAGTCCTGACAAGCTTCACTTCCCTCCCTTTCCCATCGCTCTGCTCATACTGCAGCTCAGTCTCTCACCACAGACACTTCACTGAAATGCAGTCTTGTATTTCTGGGTGCCAAGATCACCACAGCCWGATCTGAAACATCCCCAGACTGCAATCCCCTCATTACAGACTCCCTGTCAGCACATCCCAGCCAACTCTGACCACTTCAGAGCTAAGCAGGGGTGAGGCTGCACTCCCTGCTCAGCTGAGCACAGATCACTGCCTGCAAAACTGCTCATCCCACACACCACTGGAGATCAGGGCAGCTCCTGCTGCAGACCAGTAAGGCTGTCCTTCAACTTCCTTGATTTCTTGTGGATGAAACACGTTTCTCACCTAAAAAGGGTTTTTTCTGTTTCCTTGCCCAGGAAATAGCTTGGATTTTGCCTTCTGTCCCTCGAACACCAAATCCACCAGGAACCAGAACTCCGCTGCATGAGGATGAAGAGATTCCATTCAGCATGGCTGCCCCAAACCACACACCCACAAACCACCCCCCTCCCATAAAATCCTGGCCTTGCAAGACCTCTCTGCCCTGAAAAGGGCTCTGAAATAGCCACGTGGCAAGGCCTGGCTGCAGCAGTTTTCACATGAGCTGTCACATAAAGAGGGGGAAATATTTCATAAATGCCAATTTTACCTTCCCAAAGAGAGATCCCAAGTGCCTCACAGGTTACCATGCTGAAATGGTTCGTGCTGTGGGACTCATGGGACTCACACACCCTGCCCAAACATGTTTGCAAACATCACCCAGCCAGGCCCATGCTGAGGAAAGCCCTGGCTACAGTGTCAGGTTGTCCTAACACCAAACTCTGCAGGAGGTTCTTTGTTCTGCTCTCACTCCAATCCTGCTGCCCTGAGGGGTTCTTGGCTTTGTGCTAATTCTTGGCACTCCTCTGCATACTAATGCTTTTCCCYCTCTCACACTATTTCTGAAGAACTTGGTACCCCATTTACACCTTCCATTCTCAGTCTGGCTTCACCAGTCCCTTTCCTTCCTCCTGATTTCCTCTCAGAGTTTCCATCTGATCATGTAGGTGTGCATATCCTCATCACCATGACCATTTCCCCCACCTCCCTCACTTATCTAACAATTCTCTACATTTACCACCTTCTCCTAAACGCCCCTGAGAGGTGTCTGGGGCCTTGTCAGAGTGTGCTGAAAACAGGTTTATCAGACATTCTCCAAGGAAAGGGCCACAGCAGAACTTACTCAGCACCACAGAGCTTCTGCCACGCCTCGTGGTACCTGACAGGCTCCTCCTGCAGAGTGTCTGGCTCCAAGTCAGCAGAGTCAATGTACTGGGAAGAAATCCAAAAACAGGATGGTGAGATATTGCCACCAGAGTGTACAGGACTTCCTGAATTCTCATTAAATTAASACAGCATCATTCCTCCTGGACAGCTCTGGATTTGTTTCCTAATGGATCCTTTATTTTTTTCTGGGCTGATTTCCCATCTGTTAGCCAACAAAACTGCTTTCCTCACCACCCTGCTCTGGGTGCACAAACAGAACCMATGATTTCTGTGTCCTCCCCTCTCTGCAGCCCTGCTGTGACTTACACCAAGTCCCTGAGCCCCTGCCTGTAATGTTCAATGTGAGGAAGGTGGGAACATGGGGCTGTGCAAACCACCACACAGAGAGGAAAAAGCCTATCCTTTTTTCATCAAATAAACATCTCCTTCAAGAGGCATTGCAAAACAAATATGCTATGGTGAAACACAGGCTGCTGTAATTAAAGGGTGTTATGACAATGGAAAAAAACCCTGCAATTTTTCCATTTTCTCATCTCCAGCATTCCAGGACCTCTGAACTTCTGGATGTTCTGGCAGGCTGCTACCCCTTTAAAAGAACAATTTTGTCCTTCTTTTTTTGTTTGGTTTTTGGAAGTTGCAGAACTACCAATCAGTTCTTTAACTAACTACAGCTACTCRGTTCTTCAGCACAAGGTCTCCCTGCACAGAGCTCACTTCACTCCTGAGCCACTCAGACACAGCTGTGCCAGGGAACACCCACAGATGCACATGCAGGGTTTGCACTTTACCTGTCTTGTTTTGCTTATTTTCACCTCTACTGATTTTGGAAGTTGAAAGGAAACCCTGACCTAGATCAGTACTGTTAAAAAGCAATCACCCATTTCCATGACTCACTGACATCATGGAACTGCTGGGCATTTAGAAATCTGTTGAAATGAAAATAAAAATTTCTAGCAACAGGTAGAACTYGTATTTCACCTCTTCAGAACATCCAGCTATGACCAATACCTCTGAAAGCATCTGTGCAAGCAAACCAGCATGAAAACCTTAGTAAAGCCTGAGGCAGGAGCATCATAAAACCTGAGTACCACAAGGTTAACAGCAACAAAAAATGATAAAACCACAAAAATAATCACTTTGCAACAAGTGTCAGAGAAATGAAAGCAGGGAGTGCCCCCTTCCAACCCATCCACCACTGTCACAGCTCAGCACACAGCACTGAGGAGTTTCCATCCACTCCAGCTCACAGGAGAACAGGCTGGTTTGTTCTGAAGCTGGTTTAGGCCTGATAACAGTTGTTTTAATGCTATTGCAATGAAAACAGCTGTTTTGATGCAAGGATAATTTGGATGTTCATTGGCTGAATCACTTCTTTCTGTCTATGGCTTTGTGAGAATCTGAATTAGGATGGGCAGCACTGTAGGTGGAAGCAGGATGGGTGGAGTTTTTTCCCCACACACAGATCCACCCCTACCTTAATGTCAAGTTTGTGGTTGATGGCCAGGGCAGAGTGCTCCAGGGCTTTGATGACAGATGCATAGGAGTCAGAAAATTTGGTGTATTTGCCCACCAGTGCAATGGAACACGTTTCAAGCAGACGGTCGTACCTAGAGAACAYCAGAGCACACAGGTTATTCCAGCAGTAACAGGAGAGGGATGGAATCTTCCATTCTGTTCTGCTTTCCAAGGAACAAACAAACTYTTCCTGTTCTCCTAAGTGTGTCCAGCAGAGCTGACGTCCTTGCAAGAGTGACCTTTTACAATAATTATGATTTAGAAACTTCAAAGCGAGATCAAAACCAGAACAATGACTGAGGAAAAGAGTTGCAGAAAGCCACACATAAATTAACTCCTCTCTCCTGATGATGAAAAGCCATTCTGAGCAGATCCAAACTGCCTTTTCAGGAAGCTGTATTAGATTCAAAGGCTGCACTGAACTCCTAGGAGAGGATCAAAGCACAGCCTGGTGTATGTTTGTACTGCACAGCACCTTCCCACGCTGCTGCTGAGCTCCTATCAGCAGCTCCAAACACAGAAAGCATTTCTGCAGCCCTAAGGCTGTGCTGCCTCCACTTTCAATCCCCAGCACCTGGCAGCACAGGATTCACACAGCATTCCTGGCCACAGCCAAGAGTTTGTTTAAAGTTTCTCTCAGAATTGCTAAATACCTTCAGCCTGGTGACAAGGRCATTCCCCACCAAAAGGAAATGTTACTGACAGGGCTGGCTTATGTCAAGAAAATCAAGGAAAGCATCTACATCTTGAAAATAAATTTCTTATAAGAACAAACATATTTAAGGCTTCAGGTGACATTCAAGCCCTTTCTGAAAAGACTCTATTTCCCCATGAACATTGATTCTATTCCTCACAAGAAAAAAACCCAGTGTCCAAGGAGTCTCAGAACAAGAAACTCTTGTCTCACTTGCCTGAAAGCACTCTCAAGGATATTCTTTGACACTCCTGACATCTCCATATAGCTACAAAAGGATTTCAACACTTTGTAATGTTACTGAGAGGTTGTTTTTTTATAAAAAGGGAGGGCAGAGCTTTCCAGCTGTTAATAACTTCAAGCTGGGTTTGACTCAGACAGTACACTTCCAACATAAGATAAGGATCTCACTAAGTTTATCTCACAGGATTTTATGGAGAAAGGCTGAGRGAATTGGGGTGGTTCAGCCTGAAGAAGAAAAAGCCCCAGGGAGACTTTGTGGCAGCCTTCCAGTAAGGGGATTTATGAGAAACATGGAGACAGACTTTTTAGTAGGGTCTGTTGTGCCTGGACAAGTGGTGATGGTTTTGATCTAAAAGAGGAGGGATTTAGGCAGATATAAGGATGAAGTTTTGTACAATGAGAGTGGCGAGGCCCTGACAAGGTTGTCTGAAACCCATTCAGTTGTTTTAGCAGCATGTTAATGAATGAAGTTCAGAGCAGCTCTTGCAAGTAAAAGAAACACAGCTGGAATAAAAATTCTAATCCAGTCAGGGCTTCTGTCTTCACCTCCAAGGGGACTGCAGGATCATCTCTGCATTAAGGCTCAGATAAACAAAGCAGGAGGAACAGAAGTTGGAGCTGTAGGATTTTTGGTTTCATCAAGCCTGGCATCTCTGAGATAACACCTAATTTTCATCTCCATTTGAAAGCATTAATAAAAATTTGTTATTTCAATATGAATGCTTTGGGAAGAACCTCCCACAGCAGCTGTGGATTCCCCACCCTGGAAACATTCAAAGTTKGGATGGAGCTCTGAGCAAAAATAAAACAAAAATGTGAGCATGTAAGAACACACTTAAGAACAGGAAATTACACATCATCTCAAACAATCAACAACCAAGAACAGAAAGCAATGCTGCAGTGTGCTGAAGCGTGCTGCAGTGTGCCCAGCAGCACAGCTCACCTGTCAGCCATCTCCTTCCACTTCATGAGCATCCTCCTGGGCTGCCTCTCGATGGGAAGGTCCAGCCTGTGCCTGAAGTATTCCACAACTCCCTGCTCCTCCAGCAGCAGAGGAACCCGGTAGATGGAGGAGACATCATGGACACAAATGACCTGTTCATAAAATAAGGATATCATTAGACAGCCATCCAGTGCCTGTACAATCATTTTTACTCAGATATTGAGTGTTCCTCTAGCAGAAAACCATATGACCACCTAAACTCCCAGACAACAACATTTTGAATAATATAATGTAGCCATGATGTCTTCTGAAAAATCCTTTCCTTAGGATTTTTCCTCCTGAGAAGCTGAGAGGCCTCAGGAACAAAATGTAACCAATGGTTATCTGCTGCTGTGGRATGCAACAGGTGCATCTGGGATTGGTCCCATGTGGTTGTTTGTAATTAATGGCCAATCACAGCCCAGCTGGCTTGGACAGAGAGTCCGAGACACAAACCTTTGTTATCATTCTTTCCTATTCTATTCTTAGCCAGCCTTCTGATGAAATCCTTCCTTCTATTCTTTTAGTCTAGTTTTAATATAATATATATAATAAAATAATAAATCAAGCTGTCTGAAACATGGAGTCAGACCCTCATCTCTTCCCTCATCCTAAAACCCCTGTGAACACTGTCACAAWGTAACATATCAGTAGTTTAATACTGGTTTCCTTGTGCTTGAAAAAGCAATTCTTCAGCACTTCCAAGGCATTACTGCTCCCYGCAGCCCCTTGGGAAGGGCTAGAGCACAGAAACCCAGCAGGAGAGTCAGCTGCCCAGCACTTCATGTGAGCAGCACTCAGCAAAGTTCAAAGAACACTCCAGAGAAACTCCTGTGATACACAATCACAAGTGAAGCTACAAACTGCCACAGGCACAGCTTCCCCCTTCCACCACTGTCCTTCCTAACCAGGGCTCCCAACCTGAGTGAAACCCAGGGCAATCTGTGACCCCAGTACAGCAATACTTTTTACAGGGTGCCTCTCATTAAATTTGGGATTACACAATTATGAGCAAAGAATTCTTAGGTCAATGAGGAAAATCTACATCAACAGTTCTAGTTCACTGAAAGGCGAAAAGGTGGCTCAGGACAACTGTCACCTGTCCATTAACAAYGAACCTGTGTTTTAAAGATCCAAAACACACTGGCAAAACTTTTTTAAATCCTCATTTTTACTGACTTAAATGAAAGCAGAGTTCAGTACTGCACCAGTCAAACCTCCTTGGTTGCACATTTTCCTCTTTTACTGCTCACTTCTCAGTCCAAGTGCAASAGCAGTCAGAGCAACCACTACATAGAACTGCATTAAACTTCCTGGAAAGGGACAAGAGCCAACTTATTTTGAATTCCTGKCCAACAAGAGGTAGATATTTTACTGATGACACATCAACATTATTGCCAGCAGTGCAGTGCTTGAAATTGCAGGACACAAGTTTAGTCTTGCTATAGAGCAGATTAGTCAAAATTACTTGACAGAACCTGGGATTGTGAAGTTATACTCAGTCTTCTACAAAAAGACAACATTTTTTGAGCTCCAGCTGGATTGGAAAATGCTAAAACTCAGCCTACATACTTCTGACTATTTTCCAAGGTCCACCTTAGAATGTGTTACACGTCTCAGTATAGAAAGAATCATGCAAACATGGAATTTGTGCACATCACAAGCTTCAGGTGAAGCACTGCTTCTCCCAGACATTTCAACCTCTGTGAAATCTCTCCTCAAGAATTCTTGGGCAGAACAATAAAATTGTGAAGAGCAGAAGTACAGTCACATGTCCTTTGAAACTAATTTTGGGTAATCTTTTCACCTCTAAATACTGGGAAAATCTCATTCTTCTATGTTCACAGAAGGAATGTGRAACTATAATTAAGGTCAAAGCAGTGATTYAGAAATCACCTTGGMTTCCATAGGATTCTCTAAGCTTACACCAATCACCTTACAAGAAAACTGGGGTGAGGGCACAGAAAGAATTGGTTTAGCAACATGTGTCAGGAAGGGAGGTAAGACAAAGCAGCAAATGAATTATGCAGCTACCAAAACACAGAGCTAGAATTGCTGCACTAGACAAAACTCCCCTCAGCATCTGACAAACAGCTCCAGTACTTACTGCAAGGAAGCAGAGACAGCAATCCTCACCTGTTCTGGTTCAACATGACAGAACATGGAAATCTTTTCTTTTACTGAGGTATCCAGTGGAGTGGAGCACCTGCAAACAATCTAACACAGCAGCAACATCAGGGTTGTGATGCAAACAGAAACACWCAGGCATTCACAAAACAAACCCCTAGAAAGAGCTGTCTTTGTGCAGTCTCTGATTTGAGAAAAAAACAACACAATTCAGTTTCTTTTCCTTATTTATCACCACTACAGAAGAGTTCTCACAGAATTACTTAGACAAGACTGTTGCTGCAACATGCCAGATGTTTACATTTAAAGCCATGCAACACAAACCTTACCAGATCTGGAGAGAGCCCAAGACCTCTGAGCTCACGAACACTGTTCTGGGTGGGTTTGGTCTTCTGCTCCCCTGTCGAGCTTGGCTGGCCAGAGAAGAGCAGTGGGTGCATCAGATTGTGGTAAGCAGCAATGATTCAGCAGGTTAATCAGGACTCCCAGACATCTCATAAAAACTCTGACCCAGTTCTTGGACAATTCACATGAACCTCATGGAGCCCATTTAACCCCCAGGACTGAGAGCAACAGCAGGAACCCAAGTTCCAACCTGCCCACTGGAGTGCAGSAAGGAGAGGGACAGAGAGCCTAAGGTTTATCCTCTGCTCCCTCCAAATACCTAATGTTCTGCATTTCTGATTTTTCTCTATAAATCATCTGGCCTGGACAGAAGGGGGAAAAGGGAGAAGAGAACCAACATTGATCTGCACTCCATAATTATCAACTTTCTTTGACAAATCCAGTTCAATCTTACACAAGGAATGCTCATGCCCCATTTCTGCAACTCCCAAGCCTTTATTACACAYTGAAAAGTTGAAAAGTTCTTTTTAAATTCCTGTGAGACTTTTTAAATATATAAACATATAATCTCTGCACTTCTTCCAGAAGCTTATTTATACACAGAAATACAAAAGTAACAGCACTTAAGCATTTCAGAAACACCTGTTTAGGAAATTTTGCACTGAGGAAGCCTCTGCTCACCAGTATGTTTCAGGTCCTTACCTGGGGAACCAGGCTGACATGAATGTTACAGAAATTCTCTCTTTTGGCCTTGAACTGGAACTGGCGGAAGGCCTCGATGAAGGGCATGCTCTCGATGTCACCCACGGTGCCCCCGAGCTGGCAACACACACACACTGGGAGTTACTGCCAAAACCTGCTGAAGGTGCACACTGAAGACATGAAATACACATAACAATCTACTCCAGGTGCTATTCTACTGTCATCATTCCCCCACACATCAAAAAGCCACAAGTAAAACAGCTTCCCCTATGGGCAGCATCTCAGAGACATCGGCTTGATTTCTATTTTCTCTTCAGAGAAAATATTCAGATGTGAAAATTATGATTTTTGAACATTAGGTGGCACTGAGAAGCAAAGTTTCTTTTAAGTTTTAGAACTATACAGAGTGGACACATGCAGGAACAGATGCAAGACCACCCTTGGAGCCTCCCAGGCTGTCAGACAGTGCCCCCCTGGTACTTGAGATCTGGGCCTGTGATCCTGGCACCCAAGCTGCAGGCAGAGTCCAAGTCACCCTGACCTGGGCTCTGTGACAAGCTCCCTMTCCTGTGTTAGCACATCCCAGCAGCCAGCTCAGCACTGTCAGAGCCTTCTCCCTGGCTCTGCCTCCTTCTGGCAGCAGAATGTTCCATAAACACCCTGAGAAGTGCCACCACTAACTTGTGCCATTTCCTGCTGCATGTCTGTGCTTGAACTGGTCACTTGGAGGAGGAAAGAGAACTGTATCCAGAGGGGGATTTGCCTCCCCTCCCTYCATCCACCAAGGAAGAAGAGGGCACAGCATAATTAACTCAGACTGGAATACTGASTTACAAGAGCTAAAAAATTCATTCTGTAGGTGAATTCATAGAAYATCCTGAGCTGGAAGGGACCCACCGAGTYCAGCCCCAAACTSTGCACAGATCCCCCAACAATCCCACCCCGGGCAACACTCCTGGAGCCTGGGCAGTGCCCAGCACCCTCTGGGCAAAGAAACTTTCCCTGATCTCCAGCCTGAATCTCCCCTGTTCAGCTCCAGCTGTTCCCTGGGGTCCTGAGGGGCTGCCCCTCAGGAGGCAGCTGCAGGCTGCAATTCAAAAGATTAAAGTGAAATTAACCCATTCAATAACATGCCAAGTTGAACATTTCTGTAAAGAAAAATGCAAAATATGCATATAGATCAGTTTACAGCATGGGAGAAACAAAACTACCTACTTTTACAAAGTTACAAACCTCAATCACACAAACTTGGGGTTCAATGCCATCTTCATCCACAGGAATCCGTGCCTGCCTCATTACCCATTCCTGTATGGCATCTGTGATGTGGGGAACAACTGGAAAAGAAACCCAAGCAAGGGTTAAAGCCCCCACACGTTTCTCCCTCTTAACTCATGAGAGAGCAAATTACTGACAATCACTAGCCAGTGCTTCCCATAGGTCTTGAGCAGGAATTTTTGTCTTTAAAGAACTGTGCATTTTTGAAGTGATTATTGTTGGCTGTGATTTTCAAGGGCCTTGGCAGGAAATTGAACCCTGCCTTAATTTAAACACATGTAAGCAACGTTTCCTTTAAGCTGAAAGATTCAAGGACAAACTGTTCTTTGCCCTAAATAGAGAAAGTAACTCTGTTTTTAACTGTCTGTAAAGGTCCTTATGTCAACCAGCTGTGGAGAGTGGTTAAAAAGGAAAGGGACTGAAGTGATACTCACAAATCCTTTGGGTTTTCTAATGACATGAGTTAACAAAAGCATTTACCATTTTAACCAGYTAACAAACAAGCCCAAAGTGTGTCGGTCTGAAGTCTGTTCACATTTATCACTGGGTACAATAGACAGCTGGACCCAAGTCCAGCACAGTCCAAACACAGGCAGGATGGTGCAGAGGCTCAAGCAAAGATGAAAGGCAAAAGCATCCAGCCAGGGCTGAAATACAGAATGCATTTCTAAGCACCAGGAAAGAAGTTTTGCATCACCTTGGACCGTTTTGCCAAGATAATCTCCCTTCCTCTCCTTGTTAATGACATACTGGTAGATCTTCCCCGTGGTCAGGTTGTTGTCTTTGGTGAGTCGGATATCGAGGAAGCGCTCGTAGTTCCCGAGGTCCAGGTCCACCTCCCCTCCATCATCCAGCACAAACACCTCCCCTGCAGGCACAGAAAAGGCACAGGCACACGTGTCGGGAAAATAACGAAACTCCTTCCGTGATTGCTGCAAGTTTAGGARCGGCGAACAGAACTAAAAGCCTTTATAACTGAGAGGAGCAGCACTCTGGGGACCGAACCCCTTCAGGCAGCAGCAAGAACAGGCAGAGCACATCTGCGCTGTGGGCACAGCAGCCGCAGCAGCCGGCCCGCAGCGCTGGCAGGCTCAGGAGCAGGCACAAAGGCTCGTACAAAGGAAACGATTCACAACAAGCCAAGACAGCCCCGGCACCACCCGGCAGYCCCCGACACCGCGCCCGCGGGGCACCCACCGTGCTCGTACGGGGAGAAGGTGCCGGCGTCGATGTTGATGTAGGGGTCGATCTTGATGGAGGTGACATGCAGCCCGCAAGACTTGAGGATGGTACCGATGCTGCTGGCGATGATGCCCTTGCCGATGCCCGAGATCACGCCGCCCGTGACCAGGATGTACTTCATCTGCCCCGCGCCTGGACGCGACAGACAGCGGCACCGCCTCAGCGCGGGCTCTGCCAGGGGAACGCGCTCCGGGCGCTGACACTGCTGACAGCGACCCCCGGGCCGCTCCGGCCGCYGCCCTGCCYACTGAYATCCCTGACAGCGACCCCCGGGCCGCTCCGGCCGCYGCCCTGCCYRCTGAYATCCCTGACAGCGAYCCCCGGGCCGCTCCGGCCGCTGCCCTGCCTACTGACATYSCTGACAGCGACCCCCGGGCCGCTCCCCGCCCGCCGCTGAGGGCCGGTGCGCTGCCACTGATATCCCTGACAGCGACCCCCGGGCCGTGTCCCGCCCGCCGCTGAGGGCCGGTGCCCTGCCCGCTGCTCCCGCCATAAATTCCCGCCACCGCCGCCCGCGTGGCCCCGCCGCCAGGCCCGCGGGGTCCGCGTGGTCCCGCTCTGCCACCCGCCTGCTCA
>JACDOX010000205.1:966082-1012185 GCA_014549065.1 Cardinalis cardinalis | reverse complement strand
CCGCCGCTCTCACCTGGGGCCGCCGGGCGCGCGGATAGCGCGCGCGCGGGGGGAGCGGGCGAGAGGTGCGGAGCGCGCACGGCGCCGCTCCCGGCCGGCTCGGCTGGGAACCGCATGAGGCCCAGCTGCGCCTCTGCGCATGCGCGGGGCGGGGAGAGCGGGGGGCGGGCACAGAGCCGGAGGGCGGGGGCGGGGCCGGAGCCAGGATAGCCCCGCCCTCTGCCCCGCCCTGGCCCCCTCAGCGCCTCACGGAGGGCGGGAGCGGCCGTGGGATCGCAGAATGAACGGGAGTGGAGAAAACCTTTACTATCATCCAGTCCAACCTATGARCTAACACCTCCTTATCATGTCCCCCCGTGYCACATCCACACCTTTCTTGAACACTTCCAGGGATGGGGGCTCCACCGCTGCCATGAGCAGTCTAGGCCAGCACAATCTTTCAGCGATGAAATTCACAATATCCACCCTGAACCTGCCCTGGCCCAGCCTGAGGCCGTTCCCTCTCCTCCTGTCCCTGTTCCCTGGAGCAGAGCCCGCCCCCCGGCTGTCCCCTCCTGGCAGGAGYTGTGCAGAGCCACAAGGTGCCCCCTGAGCCTCCTTTGCTCCAGGATGAGGGASTTGGGAAGGGRCTCAGCCTGGAGAAAAGGCTGAGCCCCTTCCCAGCTCCCTCAGCTGCCCCTGAGGTGGATTCTGTCACTGTTGGTCTCGTTTTCCGCTGTCCGTGTGTCCTGCCAGCACATTTCCCCATGGATATGTCCCCTGGCTGTAGAGAGTTCTGTGGGCAGAGATGTCTCTTTGCTTTCCGGGGCTGTCCCCTCACTGCTGGCGCTTGGTGACCCTGCACAGGAGTGSAGTGCCTGCTGCCCCCTTGGAGGAAGCATCTGCTTTCAGAATTGCCTGGCCATGATGATCTGTTCCTCCACAAAGGACTCTTCCTGTTTTCTGCTGTCATACGAGTAGCTCCTAAGTGGGAAATTWAAAAAAAACAATATTTCCAGCACCTTTTCTGCAGAATGGTGGCCATGGGTCTGATGGCGTTGAGATGGATGACAGCAGGGAAGGGCTGTGTGTGCTCGGGCTGTCACTGTCACTGCCTGGTGGCACATCCTGATCAGGCACAGGGAGGCTGAGCTCACCCTTTAGACATCCCAGCTTTTCCTATTTCATGAGTGGGGCACAAGATAAGTGTCTTGTATCTGAAGGGTAGTCCATTCTTGTGGAGATGTGTGTAACCTCGATGTGAGCATTAACTTCAGCACACACAAATCCTCTTCTCAGTGCCTCATTAAAGGCCTCAGGGGTCGGACATCCCGTGGCGCTCAGGAGAGAACTGCACTCAGTGGGAGCTATTGTGAACATTAAATGGTGTGGAATAACAGTGACCCAGAAAAGTCAGATCACAAATATCTCAAGTTATGCAAAATTACATCTGCTTTTTGCAGAAGTGGGTGAAAGTGTATGTGGGTACATGTGTTTCACCCTTAATTTTGCCCTCAGTAAATTTTGCCCTCACAGTGCCTTGTTCTCAGCTCTCAGCAAAATACAGACTGAATATTTCCCTTTCAGAAATGTGAAATGAGATGAAATGGATCTGCTCTGTTTRTTTAACAGGATTTGATTCACAACAAAACAATTTAACTGGAAAACATTGCTGGGAGGACTGGCATAGCTCGGGGGAATGTTAATGTGTTACTAGGATTATGCAAGGAATGAATAGACTGGAATCCTCAAACACTCACTTGAACTTCCTTGCAGTGTAGGGGCCTATTCGCACAGGGAAAGGTTTATTTTGATGTTACATATACACAGTGTTAAWGATAATGATAGTAATAAATTATGTCATATGTATGATACATAGACACAGTTATTCCAGTCAGGACATTCGCAGCCTCCTCTTACATGAGGGTGACAGGATGACCTGTTGCAACAAGATTTTGAGACTGAAATACCATTTCAGACAGTGACTCTTTTCTCTGTGACTGGTAAAAGAAGTGGCTAAAGGTGGCCCTGCACTGGAGTGTTCCTGACAGAACATCCAGGAGCTTGCAGAYCCCTGTGGGGCTGCCACCCCACCACTGGGCAACACTGCAGAGAAAACACTTTATTGTTACCAGTGCTGCTTATCACCACARGTGTCTGATACGTACATTTAGCACCAATATATCACGTTGGGTGGGTGTCAGCTCAGGCTTTTCTGACTGATTCCTACTCCAAAGGCCCTGCACATGCCCCAGGTGGCAGCAGTGTGGGTAAGGACATCCCTGTCACCATCCCCATCCACCCTGACCCCGTCCCTTGTTAGCAGCAGAGGGCTTTGCAGGACTCTGGTATCACCAAGGACAGACAGGACACTTGGAATCACAGAATCCCAGGATGTTTTGGGTGGGAAGGGACCTTAAAGGTCCTCTTGTTCCATCCCCTGCCATGGGCAGGGACATCTTCCACTATCCCATGTTGACTCCAGCTCTGTCCAACCTAGTTTTGAGCCCATCCAGGCAGAGCATCTCATGCGCTGAGCATTTCTGTCTCTAAGTGCCTATGAAAAGTTGCAAAATCTTGGCTGATTTTTAAGTACAGAATATTGCAGACGGCTAAAAATCAAGGCATGAGGGTGATTGTCAGCTGCCCTACTCTGGATTCACCCTCTGTGACTGCTGAAGTGGTGATGAAATAGTTCTTGCTGTGATCCAAATGTCTTCTAAAAGGCTTCTTTAGTGGTTTGGGAATTTAGTGGTTTGGAAGTTCTTCCTTAGTAGTGCAGGTGTGTACTATCTGAGGCAGGATGCTGGACTTCCTTCTATAGAGGTGACTGTAAAAATCCCCATTTTTAGGTTCTCCTAAGCAACTCCCATCAGCACATGGTTCAAAGCCAGGATCCAGTGCTTGAACTCACTGGAGAAGCTTTTCTGTGTTTGGTTTCCACTGTGTGCTGATCACTGGGTTTCAGCTCGTGATTAATATAGACTTCACAGGGGTGATGTGAGTCACTGACAAGTGTCAAGCACTGTSCAGTCCCACTTCCACACAGCAGGATGCTCCCTGTGAGCCTTCTGTGTGGCTCCTTGAGGTCTCCATTTGCAGGATTAATCAGAGTTTGTGTAAAACGTTCCAATCCTTTTACTAGTCTACACTTGTGCTCTGAACTGGATCGAGTTTTCATCTAAGTGCAAAGTAAACACATCTGTTACCCTGAGCAACCAAAGGATCTTGAATAAGATATAAAATGATGTAGGAACAAGAGCTGTTACTACATGTACAGTGCTCTGAAGCACAAATCTGATGAGAAGCAGCTGAGAGTATGAGTGACAGAACAAGGGGAAATGGCCTCAAGTTGTGCCAGAGGAGACTCRGGTTGGATGTTAGGGAAAATYTCTAAYTGAAAGAGTGRTAAGGCATTGGCACAGGATGSCCAGGGCAGAAGTGGAGACACCATCCCTTGGAAGTGTTCAAAAAATGAGTAACCGTGCCACTTCATGATATGGTTTGTGAACAGGGTGGGATTCAGGCAGAGGTTGCACTTGATGATCTTRGAGGTCGTTTCCATTTYTAGTTGTCCTATGGTTTTGTGTCTTGTGGCAGCTCTTGCCCCGCTGCACTCTGTCCTCTCCGAGATCTCCACTAGATGGTGGAATGCACCAGTAAAAGAGTTTGTGCAGTAACAAAGGGCCACCATCAGGCTGTGGTGGCACCCGTGGGGATCTCAGAGCTGCTCTCAGGACCGGATCCTGGAGCACCACACGTGCCCTGCGTGTTGGGGSGCATTTGGCAGCCCCCCTCTCCATCAGTCTCTGCAGTGCCAYCCCAAACCCGCTGGGGCTGAAGAATTGTGATCCTTCCACAGGCCTTGATCTTTTCAGGCAAGGGGGTTTCACCTTCAGGCTTCTTCCTCTCCACTTCCTTTTCTCCATGGAGAAGAGCTGCCTTTTTCCTAGGAGGCAAGGAGTGAAGCCTCTGATGTGCTGCAGAGCTCATCCATGCTAGGAAGGGAATGTTTTGGCTGGAGGACTGTGAATAGGACAGCATGTCAGCAAAGAGAGGCAGCTGGGGAGGAAAAGTTCTGCAGGTGCAGAAGGTGTGTGTGTGATGGGCATTAAAGCTCTCAAGTCTGTCTGATGGAGCCAGTGCAGGCCTTGGGCAGAGTGCTGAACTGAAACCAGCTCTCAGTCCTCAGCCCTGAGAGGTCATGTCACAATTCTGTGCCTCMGTTTCTCCTGTGTAAAATGGAGTCAAGGATTCTGAGCTTTTGGGAACAGTCTTTTTTTATCTACAATGAACGGGGTGTCGAGCTCTCTGTTTTCATTACTGACTCTGCTGCTGACTGGTGGGATTGTGCCCTCTGTACCTGGAGTCACAGGGAGCTGAGGCTTTAGCTCCACTTATGGCACAGTCCAGAGCAGGGGGCTGAGCCTGCACTGTCCGGGTTCCCTCATTTCCATTAGAGCTGCATGTCCTGCACACAGCAAAGGGAAATCTGCCAGAGCCAGCTGCTGCTGAAGGGGTGACAGGAGCTGCTTGAGCTGCTGCCACTGTTTGGCCAGCCTGGTGAAGGTGTAGGCTGCAGGCCTTCATGTCTGCAGAAACACTCATGCAGATTTGATGAGTGGAGAAGCTGTAGAAACAGAATGAGATGTTTTCCTTTAACAAATGAAGTTTCCTTCTCTGAGGGAACTGTACTGGTGGTAGTTTTGCCCCCTATCCWGGGGGAAGTGTCCCTGCACAGAAGCTTGGAACGAGATGTCTTTTAAAGTTCCCTCCAACCCAAACCATCCTGAGATTCTATGATTCTGTGACACCTTTTTTCTGAGGACAGAAACCACACAGACCATCTGAAGCCTAAGGAGTGTCCTCAGCTCCCCCAGCRCTCTGCAGGACCGTATTTCCAGCTCGTGCATTCTGGAGAGGCCAAGCCAGCTGCCACAGAGTGTGTTACAAAGACATGCAAGGACAAGAGGCAGGATTATCAAGAGCTGCTTCTCTCTACCTGCATGACTGAGCAAAATTTAATTACCTCTGCTCTCAGGAGAGCTGCCTGGCCCTTGTACATGAACCATGAGATTTAGGTTTCTAACGATTTGCAGTGCTGTGACAGGTCTGTGAGCCCTGCAGCCTGTAGGGTGCCTCTAGTAGAGAGCAGGGAAAGCTGGGACAAGGACTCTGTAGTGAGTCATCCAAGAAAAAGAATGGTGTAGGAAAAAGAGATCTGTTACCCACAGGAAGCTGGTTGGCTTTTCCATTCAATCATCTGCCTTTAATGGTTTTAGTCTGTCATATTTCCATAGGTCCATTTTCACCTGCCTCTTTGATGCTGTGAGCATGACTTTCTGTGGGTTTTCTCTGGTGCCCAAATCTTCATTCGTTGACTGTTGTGTTTGTATTTTCAAGTCTTGTGTTTGTATTTTCAAGTCTTAAATTTTATCTGCTGTCAAGTAACACCTTCTGTTCTTATTGGCCAAGGAGACTAATTGTTCCCTGTCTTTCTAGCAGCAACAAGGAGCCATCATAAAATTATCTCACAGAGCTGCTCTTCAGTCATGGTTGTGGTAATGAACCAAGTGTTTAAGAAAAGGCTTGGTCCTGAGAGCTGAAGGGATGGGGTGAGAGATCTGCAGGAAGATTTGTTGAGATGACCTCACCCTGGGATGTCAGGGTGTGCCTGTAGGTTCACAAACAAACCCAAGCCATCCCTGCTGCTTGTGACCTTGTCAGTCATACMTGTTTTGATGTGATAAAGTGCAGGACAGATTGCTTGTCTGGGCATTYGGTAAATGGGCAGAATTGCTGTGGTGGGACCTGCATGGGGGCAGGAATGTCACTGCCAGGCACAGAACAGGGTCACAGTGCTTAGAAAAACAATGCACTCACCCAGGGAGRGTCAGGTTCAGCAAACCTGAAGAGCTCTGCAGGGCAGGAACACTCAGCAAAGCACTGAGGTGCCAAGAGGCAAAACAGGTTTTGGCCTCACTATTTGCCACGTACCACACATAAACAGAGTGTGGCCAAGGTTTACATTAATGCCAGCCAGGTGTGCCAGGCCCAGGGCAGAAGGTGAGGCGCTGCACAGACACACAGGGAGAGTTCATCTCTCCCAGAGTTCATATCCTCAACAGCAAAGTCAGGGAAAAGAATAAATGTGATTCTCTATAGCATTTTTCCTTGAATTAAAATACACACCAGTAAAAGCAGGGCAACCCTGATGAAGGGAGAAATGATGCATCTGACTCCATTGATATCAGAAGGTTAATTAATTACTTTATTATACTATATAATTCTATACTATATTACACTGAATTTGTTAAGTACTGAACTTTACTGTACAGAATTTTGTGACTATCAGCTGACAGTCCTGACACACATACATGGATTTAATTGGTTAATGAATTCAAACACTTACACTAGAATTTAATTACTAATTTCTTTTAGGTAAACAATTTCTTAGAATGTATTCTACTTGTTCTAAAACACAGAAGCAGTAAATGAGATAAGAATTGTTTTTTCTTTCTCTGAGGTTCAGAGAATGTGAATCCCAGAAAATCTTTGGAAAGTTGTGCCTTGCTTTTCTCTGTGAAGAGAAATGCACCCACACACCAGGGCCATTGTTCCCCCAGCACCTTTTTGGCTCTCAGCAYGTCTCAACCTTGAGGGACATTTTGAGGTATCATATGACAGAGTCCAGGRCAGAGCTGAGCCCTCTCCCCACACAGGGACTGGGAACCATCTGGTCAAGTCCAGGTTATCACACACAGAGGCCACCATGGCTAGAAAATCAGGTGGGACCATCCATAGGAGACCTGTGTGTCACAGCAAACCACGGTGAGGGAGCACCAGAATCCCAGAGGAGCTTTGGGGATGTGAAATTGTACCTGTCCCTAATCCAGGATGGTTTTGTGGATGTGTCAAAGACTGGAATTTTTTAAAATACTGTTTCTCTGCCACTACTGTGAGTGTCCCATCAGCTCAATGACCACACAAAACAGCCCAGCTGGAGTTCATTTAAAGCTATGCTCAAATGCTTCATTTTTCTGTCTTTAAACCTGTGCTGACAATATTTGCATTGCAAYGATTGAACTCTGCTTTCATCTCAACGTTTGCCTGGTAGCAAAGGTGAATTCTGCATAACCAGAGAACATCTGAGTCTTCCCATTCTTCTGGGAACAGTCCCACCTCAGTGTGGGACTCAGCTCTATTCAAGGCATAGGGGAGCTGCKTTTTCCCAATACTACACAGGAAGGTTTGGAGCTGCAAACAGGTACCAGGGGGCAAGAAGTAAATTTTAGGGACTAGGATCAGCCAGGAAGCTCTCAGAAAATGTTAGATTCTYCCAAAAGTTTGTAGATGCCTCTGAAAAAAGAGGGAGGAGGATTTTTTTACACAGGCAAGCAGTGACAGGAAAAGGGGAAATGGTTTTAAATTGATAGAGGGAAAGGTTAGATGAGATATCAGGAATAAATTCTTCCCTGTGAGGGTGGTGAGGCCCTGGYACATGGTACCCAGAGAAGCTGTGGCTGCCCTATCTCTGGAAGTGCCCAAGGCCAGGCTGGATGGATCTTGGAGCACCCTGGGACAGTGGAAGGTGCCCCTGCCCATGGCAAGGGGTGGAGCAGGATGAGCTGTCAGGTCCCTTTCTATCCAAACTATTCCATGGCTCTGTAATTCTGTTGTCTAGGGATGAAGGCACTCAGTGTTTACTGGAGGTCCCAGAGGATTTCTGACAGAGTTAAGGGGTGAGAACACTCTCCATGTTTCACTCTGCAACACAAATCTGACAAGATCACTCTCATGCACAGAACAGCTGACACAGACTCACACCCAATGTCCCTTTCCCTCATTTTTTGGGCTTTTTTTGTCTGTAAAAATTGTGAAATCCTTCCATTTTAGGAGCAGAGCATATGTGACCACCAGCAGGAGAGACTGTGCCACCAGCACAGTGATGTGTGGGAGCTGTGGGACCCAGCCTTGGCCCGAGAGCAGCAAAGCACAGCTCAGCACAGGCAGAAGGAGCTCCACTGACAAAGTGCTAAGCAAACAGAGGAACTGGGGTGAGGAAAGCAGCATGAGCAGAGAGTTGGAGAAGTATGGAGCAAACATGCAGGCAGAAGAGTTTCCAGGCCAGCATTGCAGGCTGAGAAAGATGAGGTCCCACAGTGTCACTCCTGCGAGTCTCTTCCTGGCAAGCTGGGTGAGAGGAGAAAAGRCACAAAGGCTCCAGAGAGAGGATGAAGGAAATACAGGTTGACAMAAAGCCCTGAGAGAGGAGGAATGCCCTGGGGGATTCCTAGATGGACTCCTGTAAAGGTGAAGCTAAGCTGGCAAGGAAACCTCATAGGGCGGGTGAGCTCATGCTCTGCCCCAAGCATGTGCAGGCCACATGCCATGGGGGAGATGGCAGTTCCATGGGCACCCCAGCATCCAGTGGGGGTTTTTATCACTGTCCACAGTCAAAGAAATCCARCAAAAAGCTTTGCCTCTAACAAGCAGCCTCTGGCTGCAGCAGGTGACTGGAACAGGGTACCAGCAGAACTGGGGGGGTTGTTTCAGGAGCTGGATGGGCTTTGAGCCACCAGATCAAGCACATAAAACCCTGAGTAAAACATCTGGGTGTGTGTGCTGCAGGTGTAGCACAACACAGGGCATGACTGAGCAGCAGAGCCCACAGCTGAGAACAGCCTGTCACCACCAGTGACATCCCTGAATCCGCCCAAAGGAACACAACAGCTCCACAGTGCAGGGACTGCACTGGGATTCACAACAGTCCCAAAGGTCTTTTACTCYCACTGATTTTCTTGGACTCCTGCACTTCGAACCTGATTCTGCAGATGGCCACTTCCTCCTGGTGTGTCATTTAGTTTCTAATTTTGAAGAGGCAAAAACTTGAGGGATTTCAGCCGTTTTTTGAGTGCATACATGCTTTGTTGGTTGGTAGTGAGAGTGTCACACAACCGGTGTGAGACATCTCAAAAGGCACTTCATGGAAAACGACAAATCACTCATTGTTCCTGCAGCCCTAAGGACACAAAATCCTGCTCTAAGTGCTCTTTAAAATCTTTATGAAATGTGTGAGAAATACAGTGACATTCAGTTAATTCAATTGCAGGATAATTTCAACTTCTATTTAATTCAATCAAAACTCCTGAAATAAAACCATWTGTATTCTTGACACAAACCCATTTGCACTCTACTTCTGCTGGGCTGATGGAGATGTGATGAGTTTTTCACTTAGAGGCCACTTCACAGCTAATTTTTATACTGGATTTGCTTAACTGACAGTAAAGAAATACACACTTGTGCTACAAATTCCTGCCTCAATTTATAACATTTCCTTGCACAAAGGGAGTCATTACAGAAGAAACCCTCAAGTACAGAAGAAACCCTCAAGTCAAAGGGGTTGAGTGCTCTCTCCTGCTGTGCTGCAGCCAAACTAAAGCTTCCAGCTCGTTTTGTTGAACATTCCTGCACACGAAGACGGGACCTTGGGAGGTGYGAGCAGGCTGTAAACCCAAATCCTKGCCGAGAAGAGGCCAACATTGTGAAAGGCACAAAAGCATGAAGAGCTCAAAGGGGCTGAGGGTGTGAAGAGAGAGGCAGTCCCTGCAGGCAGGRGCAGTGCAAGTCACGCAGCCCTAACAGAGCTGAGTGTGGGGGGCAACAGGATTTATTTCCTTCAGTCAGGAGTGGGAGGAGCTGGGTCGGGAAGAGAGGGAAGCTCTGCACAAGCACATCTGGGTTGTTTGCAGGTATAACAAGTGCCATCCATTGCCTGTGTTGGAGAGAGRGAGCAGTAAACGGCCCTGGGAGTGTAAAATCACCCTGGGAGAGTAAAACCAGCAATACCCACCCCATGGGGAAGCACTTGCCATTTTTATTTGTTGTCTCCTGTCACAGACACATTTTCTGAAAAATCCTTTTGCAGGATTTTTTCTCCTGAGAAGCTGAGAACCCTCAGAGGAAAAGAAAAGCAATAATTATCTGCTGCTGTGGAATGCAACAGGTTATTGGTGTGATTGGTCCATGTGGATTGTTTCTACTTGATGACCAATCACAGGTCCAGATGTGTGGGGACTCTGGTCAGTCACAAGATTTTATTATTCATTCCATTCCTTTCTTTTCTAGCCTTCTGATATCTCCTTTCTATTTTCTTTAGTCTAGTTTTAGAATAGAATAGAATAGAATAGAATAGAATAGAATAGAATAGAATAGAATAGAATAGAATAGAATAGAATAGAATAGAATAGAATTAATATATCAGCGTTCTGAAACATGGAGCGAGATTCTCATCTCTCACCTCATCCTTGGGACCCTGCAAACACCACCACATTCTCCCTCGTGATCTCTTTAGTATGAGGCTGAGCATGTCCTCAAGAGTCCAGCAGCAGGAGGGGATGTGCCATGAGGGCAGATCAGGGAAGCTTTTGTTCCTGCCGTCACCCTGGGGCTGCGCTCCYGCTGTGCTTGCACGGGGGCAACTGGATGGGCCAGAGGAATTTTAATCCTGAATGATTTCCACATTCCTTCCAGCCTGGCAAAGGATTCTGCTGAGGCATCAACTGCCTTGTCCAGCTCAGCCTGTCCTGCATCTGATAAGTTAATTGAGGATTTAATTGAGGAATTAATTGAGGCATTCTGCTGGTTACCACAACATTATCAGTCAGCTTCCCAGAGTTGGAGCTTTCCAGTTCGTTTGGACGCAGTCCTGTAAATAACTTAATACCATTAACCTCCTCCAAAATCCCTGGAGCAGTGGCTGCTGGAAACTTGAGGGATCAGTATCCTTTTTGCCAGCCTTTCTTTGAGTGCTGTTTTGCTCAGCTCAAGAAAGAAAGTTCACTTTGGAAGCAGAAGTGCTGAAAAGTYTTTTTTCCTTCATGTCCTGGTTCTGCAGCTGCAGCTGGTCGTGCTGTTCATTAGCTCTGATTCTGCCATTTGTCTTGGTGGTCTAGGAAGATGTTCAGCTTTTGTTCTCAAAATCATACAATACCCAGAGAGACTTCCACCTCTGTTCAGTGCATTTGTGCACGTTGGAGATGTAAGATGTAATGCATCTGGAAGGTAATAACAGCAYTTCTGTTAAATTTGAGTTCCTGAACTATAACATTTTAAACCAAAAACTTGGCACGAACATTTCTAACCCTTTGGGGCCCATTCTGGTCTTATTCAAATTGGTGTGAATGGGAATAAGCTAATGGGAATGTCATGGGACAAGGAGGTAGAGGCAGCTCTGTGTTTTCATAGAATCACAGAGTCACAGAGCAGCTTGGGTTGAAAGGCACCTTATAGCTTATCTCATTCCAGGGACACCTTCCACTGTCCCAGGTTTCTCCAAGCCCCATCCAGCCTGGTCTTGGACACTTCCAGGGATGGGGCAGCCACAGCTTCTCTGGGCAGCCTGTGCCAGGGCCTCATAACCCTCACAGGGAACAATTCCTTCCCAATATCCCATCCAAACCTGCCCTCTGGCAATGGGAAGCCACTTCCCCTTGTCCTGTCCCTCCAGGCCCTTGTCCAAAGTGTGTCTCCAGCCTTTCTGTAAGCCCCAATTTGCCCTCAGTAAACCCAGTCCAGCTCTTTGTGGTCACTTCCCCATCCTGCACACATTTGGATAAGGACCCCAAGAGGATGAGCTCCATGATCTATCTTTGCATAGACAGGTGACTGGCCCAGAGTTCCYAGTCCTCTTCTTGTTCCACCTGGTGCAAATTCAGCAGGAATGTAAAACCCTGCCCAAAATCGTCCCTAGGCATTTTTACTGATTTCAWATCATAAAGGAATGCCACTCTAATGAGCACAGGCACAGAATGGCCACAAAGCTCTTCTGGGTCGGAGGTGCTTTTCACTCCTCTTGTTCTTGTGCCTCTTTCTCTTCAGCTGAGCAGCTGCTGCAGCTGTGCTTGTTCCAAATTGCAGCATGATGTTAATTTTCTCAGATCTGTCTATCGAGGAGGATTTCATTTCAGTTGGCAGAAGACAATGCACTGAAACAGCTACGGCCGAGACAAAGACGGAAATTAACATTTGTAAAGAAAGAAAGGGACAAAAGAAATGTTGGTGACAAGGAGGAAAGTGAAACAAAAATGAAATCATTGTCATTGTCTGACTACAAAGGAGAAGGGGTCCAGAGATGAAGATTCCTGTCATGCCAGCCTGCTGCTTGGGACTCATTCCAGAGGGGGAAACAGTTGTCCATGAACAGAACATGGCTGTGAGCACTAAGGGCTGCATCACCCACCACCAGCCCAGGAGAAGGGATTCAATGATCCAYGGTACTGCCTGTCAAAGCTGTGCATACCCCTCTGTTAGGCAGGTTGTTTTAAAATGTCCCCCCAGGAAGAAGGAAGATGCCCCAAATGACTGCCAGGTTGCATGGCAAGCKTCTGACTGATGTTTAACCTTCACCTGTGTCTGGTGATTAGCTGGGAGCTGGGAAACTGAGGTCACTCCTACCCTGCCCTGTTGTCCTGGACTGGATCAAGGGATGGATTGAGCCCCAGAGATCAGGAGCTGCAGTGTCCAGGGACCTGCCCACACCCACAGGGGTCTCCAAGACAGGAGTTCAGTTTGGGGCACATGGGGGAGGCTGTGCCTGTCCTGCTGGGGGTAAATCACACAAATCCTGGTGAGGCTTCTCCCACTCCGAGCATGGTCACTGCTCCAGAAGAAGCCAGCTCTTAGTGGCCTGTCCATCCCGGCCTGTTCTGCTGCCCTGGGTGACAGSAACTCACCATATGCACTGGAGCAGGTGCTTCATCTGTTCCAGGAGAAACAGGARTTTTGTTGCAATCTGCAACAAACCCCATTTTTCTGGTCTGTCCATCTCAGGTGACAACAATCACTGCTCTAGTTCAGAGGTGATGCTTAAATTCCTCTTCCCAGAGACAGGATTGGGTTGTGCCTGAGCACTGGTGCTGTTTTGGTTAGGGGGAACAGTTGTGGCCAGGATCCACCAGTGGAATGATATGAGGTCATGGTGAAGTGCAATTTTACTCTTTATTTCTTATTCCCATCTCCCTGTCTGGAGCTGACTCGAGGCTCTGCCCTGGAGCTGTTGCCCAGTGGGGAGCTCACTTCACAGCCCCGAAGTCAACAGAAACTTTGGGACCTCCAAAAAAAAAAAAAAATTTTTTTAAGAAGATGAAGCTATTCTTCAAATGGCAGCTAGTACCTGTAACTCGGCGACAGTTTCCCCAGTAGCAGGCACGGGCGTGAGCAGGGAAAGCTCAGCCAAAGGACAGATCTGAGGGTTTTGTGAGGCTGGGAATCAGCTTTGTGGGAACCGCAGGGACTCATTTACAAGTAATGAATCATGAAACAGCAGGAAGCGAACGAGCCAAGAGAAAGTGTGAGCTCTGCAATTAACTCCGGAGTGCTGAGGTGAATAACAAAGCGATGCGATACCAGGGCAGAAAGCAGGTCTCTGGGAGGGTTGCAAGACTAATTTCTCTAAGCCACAGTTTTTCCAAGCAACTTTTAGTCAAAGAAATTGCTACTTTCTCTTGAACTGAAGCAAATCCCATGTGCATGTATTTATCAGGCAAAACAGCTGACAGCTTTTAACTCGAATTTAAATTTGTGAGTGACCCAGATCAGCAAAAACCAGGAAACCATGTCCTTGAATAGTCCTGCTGGCAGGTCCTGTGCTGAGCCAAGGTGAGCAGCAGGTATCAGATAARCCCTTGGGGCAGGTGAGGGATGGGTTTCCACTGTAAGAGACACTGGTGGGTTATCAGTTTACAATGAAGATGAAGGAAAACATGTCTTATTAATTGTCCCCTGGATATGGAGAGGGGTTGGAAGTTCAAGTGAGAAGGAAAAGGACCCAGGGCAGCACAGAGCCACCACGAGCAGGGCCTGGGGCTGGTGCACAGGACACGGTGTGCAGTTCCCAGCCCTGTTACAGACACACTGCCTGGGAAGGTAGAGCTCTCTTTGTATCTTGAAGATAGACAAAACTCTTTCAGGACAACCCTCTTTTAATAATGTCCCCCAGGTCCCASTAATCCATCCTCTTTGTCTGAGGCACCATGCCAGGAGCAGCTGTGTCACAGCAGCTGGCTCCCCCTGCAATTCCTGGTACCGTCRTGTGGAAGTGAGGAAATTTCTCCAGCAAACACAAATTTCAGCTGATAAGCCCATGGCTTGTGTTCCTTTCTCCCATTTGATGTAACCACAGAAATCCAGATGAGCATAAACCACGCCATCACCTCTCCTGGGTAGGTTGAAGTTCAGTGTTACCAAACTGCCTCTGGGTGAGGCACCAAACACCATCACCCTCTGGACAAAGGGATGGAGCCCAGCAGGGACACCACAGCCTGACCGGGTCCAACAAAGACCCTGGAGAGGGTACCCCTGCCATCAGCCATGGCCCGGGGCTTTACCTGCTGTCCCTTTGCTCCTGGTCTGTATTCACAGAGTTTGGGCCACCCTGGCCCTTCACGTGCCCATTCACCCTTCTGCTGGCAAACATCAGAGGAACTGCTCTCCTTCCCCCTGTGCCTCTCATGTGGAATAACTGGAGCAGGCACAGGAGGAGCAGAGACTGTTTCTTTTTGTGTCCCTGGTGCAGCATCCCCTCTGAGAGCTGTCAGTTCACATGTGCAGCTCTGGTTTTTGCCTGGGCTCTGTGAATAACCACAAATGCCACTTGGCTGGAATAATTGCTTCCAAGCRTGCAAAGGATGGAAGGCACAGCCAGAGGCATGGCTGGAAACTTGTAGGAAGTAAGTGTTCAAGAGACCTGAGCAGAAACCCTGAGTGGAGTCAGCATTTGTGGCCTCAGCTGTGCGGGGATGGCAGGATTGTCACACAGAGTCCATCACACCAGCTCGTGCTGCTTTTGCAGTGTCTCTGTGCCCCAGTGACCCCACCATGCTCACCCTGATCTAGTGGCTAGAGCTGCTGCAGGACAGCCACTGAGGGTGGGAAATGCCCAAAGCAGTGATGTCCTAC
Source organism: Cardinalis cardinalis (assembly GCA_014549065.1). Lineage (NCBI taxonomy): Eukaryota > Metazoa > Chordata > Aves > Passeriformes > Cardinalidae > Cardinalis > Cardinalis cardinalis. The sequence goes on along the minus strand of JACDOX010000205.1, from coordinate 997,248 downwards.
ACCTGGCATCTAGAGACCCTCACTCCTTTGTGTGTGCTTYCTCTCTCTGCTTCTTCTCTGACCTCTTTTTGTTTTCTTTGCACCCCTTGCTGGTTTCCCAGACCCATGAGGAGAGCAGATCAAACAGATGGGTGCTCTGGGCTTGCCTCCCAGCCTGGGAGAGCTGAGTTAGGCAGAGCAGGGAAGGTGGTGCCTGTCAGTGTGAGGCACCAAACCTCTGTGCAGATGCTGTCACTGAGCAGCAAAGCAGCGCTCCCTCCCTGCAGCTTAATCCCCTGACCCCAGACCTGCAGCACTGCAGCCACAGGAGTAATTCTTGGTGTTTACATGGGTCAGCAGCCAGACAAGGACTTGGCTGGGATTTTCCCAGCGGGTCCCAGGGCTGTTTGCTAATCAGCAGTAGCACAAACACTGCCAGGCTCCTCATGGGTCACTTGTTAGGGACAGGCTAAACAAACCATCACCAGAAGAAAAGCTGCATGGCTGAGTGGATGAGATTTGAAACAACTGTATTGGAGCCCTGAGTCTGTGCCCTGGAGGGGTTTCAGGGCTTGTGAAATGGAGAGGTGGTTGGTTGGGAGGCTTGGAGCTCAGCCTGAGTCCTGGACTGGGCAGGAGGGTGTACGTGAGATGGGCCCCRTGTGAGCACATGAGCTTGAACCCAACAGGGATGGGAAAGAGCTTCCCCCTCCCTCAGGCTCACTGTGCCAGGCAGTGCTGCAGGGAGCTTGGTGAGAGCTTCATTTCAACAGCTACTGCTGTTTGCCCTGCCATCTGTGTCTGTTTACCTGGAGATGTGAACTATCCCTGGAAATGCCACCTCAGCTGCCCTGGCAGAGGGCAGCAGTTGTGGAGGAGCTCTGTTCCACTCCCTGCCATGGACAGGGACACCTTCCACTGGACCAAGTTGCTCCAAGCCCCATCCAGCCTGGCCTTGGACACCTCCAGGGATGGGGCATCAGCAACTTCTCTGGGCAATAATAACCCATGTAAGAAAGAATTTCCTCTTTTCTTCCCTCTGCAGCTGCTTCCTACCCTCATACCCAGGGATTTAGGGTTTATATTTGTATATTGCTGTCAAATAAAATTATGAAACAGGTCCAGGATGTGTACCATCTTGATTTTATCTTTTTCTTTCTTCAGAAATCCTGGTGAGGTGGGAGGTGATGGATCTTTTTGCTCTCTCTTCCATGCTGATCCTTTTTGGCCTGTCCTRGTTTTGCTGCATTCCTTGGCCCACTGTTGTGCTGTGCAGCTCAGCATTCCACCACTAAGAGCAAACACAGAAGCAAAATGYTCCCAAAATTCAGGTTTCTGGAGATGATCCCTAAGAACTTTCCCAGAATGTCTGTGGTGTGAAAGAAACACAGAGCAGGTGAACGAGGCTGTGGCTAAAGCAGGCTGTGAGCTCCCTCAGGGCTGCCAGCGAGGTGGGAACAGCACRTTAGGTACCTTGTGAATGGCAATGTGGGTTTGAAGCCAGATCTGCTTTACCTCTCAGTAAATCTCCCTCTGGGAGGCTGAGGAAGCAGGGATGTGATTGGGGGTGGAAAGCACCTGAAATCAACCAGTACAAAGGGGCCAAGAGTCCCATCCACACCCAGAACCAGCTGTCCCCATCCTGTGGTCTGTTGGGGAAGATGAGACAGGAAAGCCTTATAAATATGATTGTCTGGCAAAACATTCTGAGAATATGGAAACTCTAAGCGAGATTGAAATGAAAGCAAGCTTTGAGATCCCTCAGTTACTGAACAACTGGAAAACAATGGCATGGCCAGCTGAAGGTGATCCCCTTTGGATCAAACAACAGCCTCTGCTTGCAGACAGGCCCAAGGCTCAGAGCAGACCCTGCCAGCTTGGCAGAAGGGGCCCAAAGAGGAGTTTTTAGGGTTTAAAATGTAACCCAGTGTGGTAATGTAATGATTCTTGTAGGCTGTATGGAAATGCTGTAGGATTTGTATCTTGGACTAGATTGGTTAGTGAGAATGAGAATATTCAGCACAGAAGAAGATTTATGGTATTTTTAAGATTTTAAGGGGAACTTCGCTCTCTTACTCTCTCACCCTCTCATCCTCTCTGCCCCTCTCTTCTCTCAGCCTGCTCTGAGCTGTGGCTGGCAGCTCCCAGCAGGGCCCTGCACCCAGGCCCTTTGCAATAAACCACAAGTTCCCAGCCCTGGATGCAGAGATCTCTGGTCTCCATCCATCCCCACTGTCCTGCCCCCATCTCTCCTACCCCATCCCTTCCTGCCTGCCAGGACCTGCAATCTGCAGAGCAGGCAGACCTCAGGTTTCCAGGCTGAATCTACAAGGGCAACATTGACCTAATTAGTCTCTGAAACAAACGGGAGAGAAAGACTTGCTGCCTTATGTTGCAGAATGAAATCCTCTCCCTCTCCTTTTGCTCTCCTGGCCCCGGGGATTCATCCCAGGCAGGTGCATCTTTGATTGCAGCAGGTTTTGAATCCTCTTCCCTCTCCTCGCGGGGATGCCACATGCTGTCTTCTGACCTCGTTAAGCTTCTCCTCCTGTTCCACTTCCCAGCCCCACCGATGTGCTAATTACCACAAAGCAATCTGCAGGAACGCACTCGGAGAGAGGAGAGAGGAGGGAGAGCTCTCAGAGACTCGAGGGGGAGGGAGCAACTCGGGGAGAGGAGCTTGGCTTGGCCAGGCTGGTGTCTGAGCCTGAGCTTGGCTCAGCAAGGCTGGCGTCTGAGGCATCCCCCTCGCACAGGTCAGTGCCAGTGTGGCCCATGGTCAGTGCCAGGTGCAGCAGGAGCAAAGTGTCCCACGTGGGGGGCTGCAGAGTGGCTGAGCTGGCCCTGTGGTCAGGGGGCTTGGTGTGCCTCAGCTGCATCCAAGGCAGGGATGTGCTGTGCAAACCCTGACCCTCCAAGGCTGATTAACATCTTCCCTGAGCTCCAAATTCCCCTTGGACAGACTCCTGCAGGCAGACAAGGCAGGGCTACACMCTGACCATGGGCCGGCCTCGTGCCTCAAATTCTCCTATCTGCCACAGAGGGGAGAGAACAGGGCTGGTGATGTCTCAGCTGCATTGACTCAGACCCAAAACTCAGCTCTTCAGAGTCTAACATGGATCACACTACACAGAGAAGTCAAAGTCTAAAACGTGAAATTCCTCCATGAAAATTTGTACCTGCAGGAGGTGAGTATCCACCAGCACTCCTCCAGTAAAGGCTACAGATCAAACAGACATTCATTAACACTTTAAATTACTGAAACAACAGTTAGTTGACAATTTTCTACTGTCTTCCAGTAGGAAAATTTCCAGAATTTTCCAGGAAAATTCATCTTGAAGTTGAAAATGGCTATTAAATTATTATTCTCGTGACGCATTGTGGARGTCCCAGCTGACTTTTAGATTTTCAAATGTGGCACCCATCTACAGAAAGAGATGGAAGGAGGAACCTTCTCTCTCCCTACAATTACCTGAAAAGAGGTTCCACCCAGGTGAGGGTTGGTCTCAGAGATGAAAAAGAATAAAATAAGAAGAAATTACCCAAAGTTGCACCAGGGGATTGTTMGATTGTGTATTAAGGAAAATTTCTCCATGAAAAAGGTGGTCAAGCCCTGGCACAGGCTGCCACAGGTGGAGCCAGCATCCCYGTAGGGGTTAAAAAGATGTACAGATGTGTAACCCAGGGGTGAGGTTCAGAGTTGAACTTGGTGATCTTAACAGTCTTTTCCAACCTAAATGATTCAATGAAGCCCACTGGGTCTGGGGAGYTGCATGTGAAGTGGGCCAGGAAACTCTTTAAGCCATCCCGGGCAAAAATCTCATTTCCAGGGCAGACAGGGCCATTGGGCTGGGATCAGCATGGTACAGTGCACTTCAGCTATGCCAACAGGCCTGCACAAGAAAATGAATTCTTTCTTCAGAAGAGGTTTCTAGCTGCACAATCTGCACCAAATTCTGGCTAAAGGGTACTGTGATCTTTCCCTGGCATGTCCCTGTTAATCCTTTGCAGTTGCACAATCATTTAAACAGATATAAACTCACATAATCATAATTTACCCTGTGTTTTATCAATACTAAATTCAGTCATTGTTGAATGCTAACAACAAAAGTGCTGTCATATTGAAGAAGTCAATTTTAGAGRAGTTGGATAAAAAGGTTTTTCAGTTTATGTGTTTTCTCAAGAAAATACATATTTATGGTAGTTTGATATACCAGCTCACATGGGCAAGTATATTTGCATAAATACTCAAATGAGAATATTTGCACGAGTAATTAGGACATGTTTGTTTTTCACGAGTCCTTATTTAGAAGGAAGTGTTTTCCTACCAAATATTCATATATAAAAGAGGTCATGAATGCAAACAAAATGATTCATGGGGATTAGTCTGAAAGAAGATTTCCCTGTGTGTCTGTAATATTTCCACTCACCTCCGGTTGCTATGTAGTAGCCAGTCATCTGCAAAACCTGATGAGCTCTGACAAGTCCTCTCCAAGCCTGCAGGATCATCTGGAGCACGGATGGAGGCATTACTGCAGGTTCCCCAAAGCACTGAGCTTCTGCCAGTAATTAACAATATAAGAAATAAGAATATTAATTATAATAAAATAATCCTCCCTCAACACAAGACCCTGAGTCTGGGCTGACACCTGTTCATTATCCCCAGGATGCCATTCCCAGTTAATGCTGCCTGAGCCCATTAAGTTGGATCCAAAGCACAGGGTGCTGTTGTGTGTCTTGCAAACCCAAGAGACTGACAGCAAAATGCTGCCCAAGGCAAACCCACTGAGTGGGAGCTGCAGCAAGGCAAAGTCAACCTGGAAATAATTGTTAAAGCCACCAAGCCCTGGTCAGTTCATCAACTTTTGGATGTGGCTCTCAAATCTGTTTTGATGTGTCTCACCCAAATATCTGGTTGGATTCAAAGGGAGCAGGATCCAACCTGGCTCTTCACTGCTCCTCCTATGCAGCTGCTCGGATGGGCCTGGAAAAGCTTTGCTGATGCTGGCAAAAGCATCCCTATGGCAATGTAAATCCCAGAGTTTGGCCTTTATTGTGCAAAGAAAAGTGAGTGAATGCTAATGATTCCTTAAGTTTYAGCTTTCACATTTTTCAGATTCTGTGCTGCATTAGTGTGCAACTCTGAACTTCATATAAAGTGTTAGCAAGTTCTCCTCACAGTTTAGTARACAAAACAATCCTTTTCCAGCCAAGGACRCCATTGCMGCTTCAGGCCCAAAAAGTGTAAACAGCAAATTGAGGAGAGCAAACTGGCAAAATGGGWGTTCATCACCTGAAGCTGTAATTGGACAATTAACCCYAGTATGTAAATGGACCAAAACTTATAAAAGTGTGAAAACTCATGACTTGGAGTCCATCTTGGGTGTAACCATGGCTGGGCTCTTGCACCACCCAAGGTGAATCCTTTGCATGACTTTTAATAAATACTTTATTCCTTCAACACTGTCTAGCCTCTGTTTTAGGTAGCTTCATAAGGCATCACTAACGGAGATGTTTTGATGCCCAGGTGCAGCACATTCTCCTGGTGCAGAAATATTCCCAAAGCATYACAGTCTTGGTGCACCTGAGAAGCTCCTGGGTGGCTGAGGTGTCACTGTCCCCTCCTGGAGCCCCCTGCCATTCAATGGCCAGTGGGTGCTGAGCTCCCCTCCCTCTGTGGCAGCTCCACTGCTCTCCTGAGCCACCTGGAGCAGCTCCCCATGGCAGAAATCACAGGCACTGCACTCCAGGGGCTCCCCAAATGTGAGCAGAGCCCGGCCAACACAACCTGCCTGCAGGCCAGGGGAGATGGAGGCAGCCTGGTGTGACCTGTGCCTGCTGCCACCCCTGCTGCCCCTTCCCGAGGAGCGTGGCTGCTGTGCCAAGGCCTCTGCCAGAGAGGCAAAGTCCTTGTGTGTAGCCACAGTTCCCTTCACAGAGAACAGCAAGGCACGACTTCCCAAGAGTATTTCTGAATATTCACATTCTCTGAACCTTCTTGTCTCATTTGCTGTGCCTGTGTTTGTGCCAAAGCAGAATGCAATGTGGAGATTGTTCACCCACAGTGATGGGGTTCTGGTTCCTTGGCCTGTCAGGGCCAAGTGTGCAGCCCCACATTTCTCTTCATAGAGAAAAGCAAGGCACAATTCTTCCCGAGAATATTCTTATCTCATTTGCTGTGCCTGTGTTTGTGCCAAAGTAGAATGCAAAATGGAGATTGTTTACCCACAGTGATGGTGTTTTTGTTCCTTGGCCTCTCAGGGCCGGGTGTGTGTGTTTGTTGGGAATGTTGGGTGACAGYCACGAGATGTCACGAGATTCTGTGCAGTGTGTGCAGAGTTGAGTGCTTGGCAGATTCAGTTTAGATGTAATGTAATATAATGTAATATAGTATAGAATAATATAGTATAATAAAGTAATTAATTAGCCTTCTGATAAGATGGAGTCCTCATCATTCTCTCCCCTTCGTCRGAGGCTGAAATATCTCCTATATTTGTGCTGCTCCTGCAGCCCAAGGTCAGGRATTAATGGGAGTTACTGAATTTACCTGGCTCGATGCCCTTTGCACAACAGGAAGTTGTAGGTTTGGGGCTGTTAATGGTTTTAGGAATGGCCAATATCCYCTGCTAATGCCATGAGCACCTCTCAGCTCCTCAGAGAGCAGCTCCAGGAGAAGGGCCTGAGCTCAGCAGGGTGAACTGGTGCTCTGTGCCCTACTTAGCTGGTGTATATATTTGTCAGTAAGTGGGGCACTCAATAACCTCAGATCTGACAGCCTTCAGATCCTGTATGGAGACATGTCAATCATTCTGGCTTACATTAAACATATTCCCAGGCATCTGGACTATATTATAATATCCTATCAGTGCCAAATTATAAACATGAACCACACATGCTAATCTCTTGATTCTGGCTTATTTCCCTTTCAGACAGTCCATGGAAGAAGGAAAAAAATGTCTTTTGTCAGCAAAATAAATTATAAATCATGTGTGAGGGAGGGTGGAGCCATCAGCCAGTGTCTCTCCTGAGCCAACTATGGATTTTTGCAATAAATTTGGTAGGTTTGGCCGTTTTCACTCTCTGCTCTGGTAATAATCATAGTGAAGACACCCAACAACCAGGAAATGAAATTACAACAGAGGAAATCCTTTGATGTTTTGTGTGTGCTTCTCAGTTTGCTCTATGAATGGTCCCACCTGCCCAGAGCTGGACCTGCTGTCCAAGAGGGGCAGGGCAGTGACCACAGAGAGGGCACTGACCACCACCTTGTCCTGCTCTGGGGCAGTGGTGGGGGCTCTTCAGGAGAATGTGGAAATCACTTGGAAGCTCTGATCAACCAACAGGTGACTTGTACATCTTAAAGTAGCTTCTGGTTTATTCTTCTTCTGAGAGTCAATTAGTGAAGGCAAAGAACATTTTCCTGGAAGTCCTGGGGGTGGGATTCTTTGTATGCAAAACATGTTGGATAATTCATCCCTTTTCTCCATCCAGCTCTGCTCCAATGCCAGGAGCCGAGGTCAGCACGAGGGTGTGAATGTGCTTGGAGGTACCCACAGCTCCAGCTCTTCTCAGTGAGGACAGAAAACAAGAGGAATCTTCTTGCCCACCCTAAGGACACAGAGCTGGAAGAGCTTGGCAGCACTTTCTGAGAGGTGCTCAGCATCCCCAGGAGCTCAGCAAACCCAACTTTCTCTTCGGGAACCTTCTCCAAGGAGCTGCTCCTGTCCCATGGAGCACCAGAAACTGCCCACTGTAGATCACAGCCCAAGTGGGACCCAACAGGAGGAGCTGGATAGGCCCTTCCCTAGGAGAATGCTAGAAAACCATAGGTGTGAGCCCTGCCATATCTCTTTTGCCACAATGACCTTCAGATGACCTTCCATCCCAGTGTGAGAGGAGCAGCAGAAGTGGTTTCAGTCCACTGCAACTGGAATGGACTGGGCAGTTCGCCAAGTGAATATCTGCTGGGTTAATCACTGTGCAAATCTAATCAGGAACTGGAATGTGCCAGGCTCATTACTGAAATTAAATTCACCTCCAATTAAAGAGAGAGCTACAAGCTTCCATCGTGCAGAGGTGCCCCCAGGCTGCCGCTCCCAAAACCAACATCAAATCCAGTCCTGCTGAACCGCAGGTTTGCTGAGCTCTGGAGGTATTTCCAGGTGTGAGAAAGTGAACTGCTGCTTGTGATTTCCCCCAAGGCTCTCTAAGGAGTTTACTGATGCTTTTAATAAGTCACCTTGCAAGTCAGGAGTCACTTCAATGGTAGCACTAACCAAGAGAAATCTGGAGATGCAGTAGCTGGAACACCTCCCATGGCAGGATTGGTCTTGTGAGCACCTTTACAAATTCTCACCTTCACATGCTGAATCTTTCCTTGAGACCTACGCACCTTATGTCTACACTGTGGAGTCCAAATTAAGAAATTAAGTTYGTGCTGAGAACAACAGGGCTGCAAAGTCAAGCAGGCAAAGTGTAGAGATGCTGACTGAAAAGTTGTTCAAGCTTCGTTTGCCCCTTTGGCTTCTACATTACACTTGCACAGCCTAATCTCATCACCACTGCACATCACATCATCTCTGCCTCCATCTGTGATTYACCTGGGCATTATATGATTACAGGGAAAAACTTTTAATATCTTAGGTCTAAATAAGTGCCTGCAACTGAAATCCAGCTCTGAAGACTTGGCAGGACTGCAGATGTAATTCCTGACCTTCTTCTTTTCTCCTCCTGGAGAATACTAGAATACAAAACAATCCACTAAGATTAGGGATTGGCTTTCACCTGGAGATGGCCAACATGGRTGTAAAACTTGAAGGTTTCCTGTGCACACATCCTTGGTCCACTCACACCTTCCACTGCCTACTCTAAAAAACACAAGTACAKGCAAAAATGTATCTGGGGTGTGAAATCCTCCATCCAGCAGTAGATAACAGCATCAAGAATCACAGACTGGTCCAGATTGGAAGGGACACAGAGGTTCATCTGGCCCTGCCTCCCTTGCTCAGGCAGGGTCCTCCCTGAGCACATGGCACACACTGGGATCCTCCTGACTGGTCATTGCTTGGTTACCTGCTGGAGCCTCTCCAGGTTTCAATCAAATCCAAGCTCCACACAGCCRCTGTCCAGGTCAGACCTTGTGGAGTCTGGTGTGGGAACCCAGGACAYCCCTCTGGCTGTCCAGGACAGCCAGGACCCCTGCCAGGGGGCTCAGAGGCCCTGGCACAGAGCCCAAAACACCTGTGGGTTTGATTATGACCTGTGGAGCAAGTTACCAACCTTAGATGAAGATCAGCAAGCCACAACAGTTTAGGTAGAATATTAGTGAAGTTATCATGGGGTGGAAAAGTAGATTTTGGGGTTTCTGGTATGGGGGTGCAGGGGGCAAGATGGAGGGAACTGGGCATGTCCAGCCTTTCTCCCTCTTCTTCTTGGCCTCCATCTTCTGCTGTGATGTTGACACTTTTAGATTGGTTTAGAGTAGAAGCTCACTGTCTAACATAGGTGATGGGTGTTGGAAAATAATTCCAAATATTGTACACGTAGTTTTTAGTATAAAGACAGAACACTGCCGCGGGGGCAGGCAGAGTGCCTGGAACTCTCCTGCTGGACAGACCTTGGCAGGACAGGAGAAAGAATTTTACAGATAAGACGCAATAAAGAACCTTGAGACCGAGAAATGAAGAGCTCTGACTCCTTCGAGCGCTGGGCTGGGAAAAGAGACTTYGGAACTCTTCTCGGGGTCACTCTGACAGTCTAAAGATCCGACAGTCTGGTGCTCCTCTGCTTCAGGAGTTTGTGCCATGGAGCTCTGAAGGAGCCCCTGGTGGGACAGCTGGARCGAGGGGCAGGGCTGCTCCTGCTCCCTGCCCTACCCTGAAGTTCKGCTCCTCCTGCCCTGCATTAACAGCTCCACATGCAATTTCCTCAGTCGCTGGGGCTGCTCAGGAGCTGGAAGCACAAGGCAGGTTTGGATGAACTCCTTCCACGTGTCAGCAGATAGCTCCTCCAAGGGCCGAGCTGCACCTCTGGCCAGCCCCTCCCCACGGGGATCCGGAGCGCAGGTTTGGGGCAGAGCCCGACGAGATGCAGGGATGCAAAGCCCTTGTTATGGAGCAGAGAGCTCAGCGCTGCCCCAAGGGTTAATTAGCCTTCGGAGGTGTTCATCTAAGCGCTTCCTCGCGGAGGGACAGCCGTCTGTGTTGCCTGGATACTGCCTTGCCGCGGCTTTGAGGAAGATACCTGGAGCTTCATTAGAAGAGAATGTTAGTGGGATTTTCAGGTTTAGCTGCTCTATGTAAATCATTACCCGGGGCAGCCCCGAGGCAAAGTGGCTGCCGGTTACTATCAGCCACACATCACATCCGTGCTCTGACAAGACAAATAAGGGTGATTGTGTCTCTCCCCTTAATCAGGGGGATGTGATTAGCTTGGCCGGGTGCTCACCAGCATTACCCGGCTCAGCAACCTGAGCATCCCTGCAGTGAGGACCGGCCAGGTCCAGCACCCTTCAGCTGTGGGAAGTGAACAGCAAACAGGCAGCCATCTCTCGTGGCTTGGAGGAAGGTTGCAGAGAGTATAATAATTGGAAAATAAAGAACGCCTGATGAATTGGTGACTTGTTCCTATTTTTTTCCTATGTTACCTGAGCTGTTCCTTTGCTGCAGCTCACCTCTCCASTTTGAGATGTATTGAATGCCACTGAGGCAAAGTGAAGGATCCCAAAGGGACTGAGAAGGATTTRCACCCAGTCTGGGAAACTGAGCTCAGGAACAGATATGTGGAAAGATTTTTTTGAGGCAGGAGATGTATGTCTTCAGTGGCTTTGTCTCACATTATCTCTTCATCATGCGTTCTGTACCCACGATGAGTGAGATGCCCTGGGAGATTTTCCCTAAGTTATGGAGCAGGAGGATATCCTCCTCCTCCCCCTCCTTCTATTTTAAGGATAAAATTCCAGTTAAACTGGGCCTGAGTTCCTTGGATCCTCCCACACTCTCCAGTCACCATTTCTGTTCACCACATGACCTGAAGTCAGACCAAAGGACATTAGGCAGAGCCATCAGCAGAGTAAATAAGCAGCCACCCTTTTCCTGGCCAGCAGGACACAGCAGCCTGTCAGGGTCTGACCCTGTAGAGGGTCTGAGCAGGGGGAAGGGCAGGAAATGAGGCTGATGGAGCAACAGCCTTTTAATTGGAAGGCAGTGCAGATAATTAGGATGGTTCATGTTTTCCTTAGAACTGAGGATGTTGTACAGTGGCTGTGCCAGGGCATTTGGAAGCTTCTCCTGGTCTGGGAGTGAGGAATCAATCGTTTGTCCTGGCTTTGCTGAGTCCTTTCTTGTGTGTCCTGAGGTGGGGAGTCCCTGCCAAGTGCAGGAAGTCAGCCCTGATGGCCAAATGTCACAGATGCTGGTGGAAAGGTCCTGCAAAGGACCTGACTTCAGAGCTCTGTCCCCCATGCCTGAGGGAGCAAATCCGTGCACCCACCCCTGTCACAGCAAAAGCCAAGGTGACCTTCATTCAAGGTGCAAAGGTGCAAAACTTCTCTGAGTGTATAGAGAAAGTGAAAGCCCTTCCTCCAAGACCCTGAGACACCTTCCCATGCTGGTTCCTTCCCTGCTGSCCCCTGAGCACAGCCACAAGGGCTGTCCTGCCCAGCTGGAGTGGCTCCCAGTGTGAAAGGCTGGGGTATCCACCTGGAGGTTATGGGACCTGGGRGCACCAATCTAACAAGAAATATGTCAGTCATTGGAAAGTTACTTGATTTAGAGATGGAGAGTCTTGGTGCCAGATTTAACATTTTGAAATGGAATCATAGAACAGAACCATCAAGGTTGGAAACTCCAAGATGATCAAGTCCGACCTGTGACCAATCCCCACCTTGTCAACCAGACCAGAGCACTGAGGGCCATGTCCAGACATTCCTCTGACACCTCCAGGGATGGGGACTCCACCACCTCCGTGGGCAGCCATTCCACTGCTTAAACACCTTTTCAGTGAAGAAATTCCTACTGACATCCAACCTGAACCTCCCCTAGCAAAACCTGAGGTCGTTTCCCCTCATCCTGTCAATGGATGTATGGAATGGCTCTCATGAATTATGTAGCACAACTTCCCCAAACTCCTGCACTATGTTCATGCACATCTCTGCCTTCATCAGAATATTTGGATGCAATTAGAAACATTTCTGCTCCTTTTCCCTGGAATAGGAAACACTTGTCCCAGACTGATCCCTGGCAAACTGGCTARGCAGCTGGTGGTGGTTACAGAGGATGCTGATGCTGCAAGTTGTCCTTCACAGATGTGGTTGATGGTGCCATTTGCAGCTTCCACCCACTGCTTTCCTCCACCTATTGATGGTGGTTTCATCTCCTGGTTGTGCAAGAGTTTTGTGATTTGTTGTTGTGAATTAAGGTGCACAACTGCAGCTGTGTGTCCTCTATGCCGTAAGCAGATTTTCAGTTTTTTGGAGTGAGGATGTGTTCTGTAAGGTGACTTGTCCCAACACCTTCCTCCTGCTTAGAGAAACCATTTTGTAGGAAGGTTCTGAACCCCTGGACCAGAGGTGTCAGATTCATGAGCCAGCCAAGCCAGCTGACAGCAGGACTGATGACAAAGTTRCTGCTCCCTGAGTGTCCTCTCATCTGCTACACATTTATCAGTTTATTCCACTTTGCTGTAACTGTACAACACACAGAATGTACCAGGCAGTGACTCATCACCAGCCCAACCATCCATGTGCTGGGAGTTCAGCAAAGCAGAGACCTTGTCCATCCCCCCATGAGAGCCAGAGCGGCTCTGACCTGGAGCCTGGATCTGCTTCCTCAGAGGAGCTGGGTGACACACACACTTAAACAAATTCTTACCAACTCTTCTCAAAACCCCACCTTGCATTCTGTGAGGCCAGCCTGGGTGACTCTCTGATTCTAAGAGAGAWTTTAGAATGAGTAGGGACAAATCATAGAATGACAGAATCTCATTTGGAAGGGACCCCAAGGATCATCCAGTCCAGCTCCTGCCCTGCCCAGACCTCCCAACAACCCCACCCTCGGCATCCTGAGCTGGAATATCCACAGGGATCACTGATCCAGCTCCTGGATCCCAGCACCCCCACCCTGGCCATCCCTGCAGCGCTGCCCAAATTTCTCCCCCATCCTTCATCTCCCCCATCCCTCACTCTCACACAACCATGGAAYGTGCTGAGCTGGAAGGGACCCACAGGGATGATCAATSCCAAAGCCAAAGCCTGCCCAGAGCCCCCAGCAAGCCCAGCCTGGGCATCCCTGGAGCTCTGGCAGCCTCGGGGCCGTGCCCATTGCCTGGGCAGCCTGGGCAGTGCCCAGCACCCTCTGGGGGAAGAACCTTGCCCTGAGCTSCAGCCTGAGCTGCCCTGGCCCAGCTCCAGCCGTGCCCTGGCTGCTGTCYCTGTCCCAGAGCAGGGATGGGAGCTGCCCCTGGGGAGGAGCTGCAGATCCCTGAGCTCTGCCCTCAGTGTGCCCTGCTCCAGCTGCACACACCAAGAGCCCTCAGCTGCTCCTCCTGTGGCCCCTCTTTGAAACACTCTTTGATGGCTTTAGATCCTTTTTACACTGTGATGCCCAAAACTGTGCCCGGGACTTGAGGTGAGGCTCCAACCCCCAGAAGTCAAAGGGATGAGTCTGAACGTCCCCATCAGCTGCAGATCCCTGAGGAAATGCAGGAACTATGAAGTAACAAAAGGCAGATGCCCCATGAAGGCAATGCCAACACACCTGAGCAGTGTTCCACTGAGAGCAGCRAGGCTCGAGAGTGCACTTGAGAGGAGATCACAGAACAAGACAAGAAAAACTGGCACCAGTTTGGCAAAAAACTCAAGCCAGACCTGCGCTGTATTAACTGTGGAGCTGAATGTCCTTGAAATGTGTCCTGCAGACAGAGAATTCTGCAACAACTGCCACAGAAAGGAGCATTAAGCAAATATATCAAAGTTATCAAGGCTGTGTAATCACAATGACAATGCAGAGAGCAGGGGAGATCTTCACTGTAATGATGTCCTAAAGAAAGGAAAGAAAACAGTGGAGGAATTAAAAAATAACATGCACAAACTCAAATCAAACTCAGCCAAGGCTCCCAGGTGAAGTGTGGGCAGAGTCAGGAAACCCAGGAGTGTGAGAACGTGAGCCAGAGAGTAAAAACACTGAAACACCGAGTCATGGGGAAAACTGAGAAGGTCCCAGTGACAGGGACATTGTTGGGGTGGCGTGGGCCCACTTGGCTGCAGGGTCACTTTGGGGATTGGGAAGATTTAAGGCCAGGCAGCTCTCAGACATTTGTTTAGTCAATGAGGCAGCTGGCTGTGCTCCACCCTGTGCAGAGATCAGGTTTTGCAGGAACTGAAATGCAGAGGGGATGGCATTGTTCCATGGCTGCTCTGTGGTGGCTGGATGCAGGGATGGCATTGGGAAAAGGCTGAGGCCCTCAAGAACAACGCTTTGCAGGGATCAAAAGGTGCTGGCTCTGGGAGCACTGAGGCTGCAAGAGCTGCAGGACAGCAGCTCAGTGCTCCAGATGTCCAGAAAATATTCTTTTCTTATCCAAGTACCAATTACTCTACATTTGATGGGTCTTGCATCCTGAAATGGCCCCTAGCATGTCCTATTCACCTCAAAAACTTCAAAGCTTCAAAAACAGCACCTGAGGGCTCTTTGAGAAAATTTTGGAAAAATTTTGAGAAAAATTTTGAGAAAAATTTTGAGAAAAATTTTGAGAAAAATTTTGAGAAAAATCTTGAAAAAGTGGAAAAGTAATGGAGAGCAATACCACAGTTACATAACCAGTCATCAGCACAGGTCTGGGGCCAGCAGGAATGACTTCACACACACAGTTCCTAGAGGTTTCATCAGTGAGGACCAAAAAACTTCCATCAGGAGTGATATTGGAGCTTCCTTTTAAAGCAGATTTATGGACAGAGCGTTCACATTTGTGAGTCAGAATGGTCTGAATCAAGCAAGCAATTTCTCCAGGGGTCAGCCCCACCACTTTCAGTTGAAGCAMACCCCAGACTGGGACCAGGGCAGTGATTCTCACAAACTGGTCACTGAAAATAGGCCAGTTATGGAGAAGGAATTCTSTAAACCCTTCATCTGGAGGTGGGGTGACATGATCTGGTGTTCCCAGCCTTGGCAATCAGTTCCCCTGGCTGTAAACAAGTGTGTAATCACAGCCCTCAGTGCAGCATTCATGGCAGCACACCTGGCAAGGTGTGCTCCTGAAGAGAAATCCAGCAAAGAGCTTCAGCCTGGCAGATTTTGATTGCACCCCCACAGATGTAATTATGGGATGCCTTGGCTTCATTAACCACCACAAGGTTTCATTATCATCTCGAGGGCTTCCTTCCCCATCTGTCCCTGGCAGTGGCTGGCACAGAGCTTGTGCAGGGACAGGTCCCTGTGACTCAGAAACACCTCAGTGCCACCAAGCAATGCAAACATGCAGCCCTTGATTATCTCTTTTCACCCAGATGAATGAACCCTGAATCAGATGTCAATAAGTGCTTGGCATTCCTGGAGATCTCAGCATGCTGGTGAGTTTATCTTCCTACAATTTCCTTGTTGAGAAAGCAACAAATGGCCCCAGCACCCACTGCTCTGTGCAATAGGAAGCTGTGGTAGAGGTTGAGCAACCCAAGGAATGCTTGAAACACCCACTGGAGTTTTGGCTCTGGATCGCTGTGTTTTGCATTTCTCCACGTTCTTTTGGGCAGATGTCTCAGTKTCTCAATTCCTGCACTTGGCCTCAGTGTTTGCAGGATCCTCCTGTGCTTGCCAGAAGCCACTGTGGTGTTTGTGGGGCAGAGTGCACAGGGTGGAAGCAGAGGAGTGAGCACAGCAGYGCACATGGACACACCACAGCTCTTGCTGGGGCAGCAGAAAGGCTGGGAGGGTGTCACAGTTGTATTTTCTGGAAAAATCCCTTTGCCCAGGATTCTTCTCCTGGGAAGCTGAGAAGACTCAGAGAAAAAAGAAAACAATATTATTTCATTTGCTTCTCCTGTGTTTTGCTGCTTTGGAATGTGGTTGGAGATTGTTTATCCAATTCAGTTTCTGCAGTGAATTATTTTAACTTATTGGCCARTTGGGGCCAAGCTGTGTCAGACTCTGGAGAGAGTCACSAGTTTTCATTATTATCTTTTAGCCTTCTGTCTGTATCCTGTATTCTTTAGTATAGTATTCTTTAATATAATATAGTATCATAAAATAATAAATTAGCCTTCTGAGAACATGGACTCAAATTCATCATTCCTTCCTTCTGGGAACCCCGCAAATAGGAGGGGACTGGCTGTGACATGGAGTTGTCAGGACAAACACAACAACATCCTCCTCATGACACAGTGTTGTGTTCACACCTTTTACCTGCACAGCTCACTTGTGGTTCCTGCTGAGCCCTGGGGAGCTCGTGCTCACCTGTCCCACTGCTGCACCTTGCAGCTCACCCAGAGCTCTGTGCTGCACATGGTGRCACTGCAGCTGGCAGGTGCCTCACTGAGCCCATCATCTCTGCAGAAATGGGGAGTTTAGCTCCCTGCCTGATGGGGAAGGTGAAACAGGAAAGCCTTATAAATRTRATTGYCTGGCAAAACATTCTGAGAATATGGAAACTCTAAGCGAGATTGAAATGAAAGCAAGCTTTGAGATCCCTCAGTTACTGAACACCTGGAAAACAATGGCATGGCCAGCTGAAGGTGATCTCCTTTTGATCAAACAACAGCCTCTGCTTGCAGACAGGCCCAAGGCTCAGAGCAGACCCTGCCAGCTTGGCAGAAGGGGCCCAAAGAGGAGTTTKTAGGGTTTCAAATGTAACCCAGTGTGGTAATGTAATGATTCTTCTAGGCTGTGTGGAAATGCTGTAGGATTTGTATCTTGTACTGGATTGGTTAGTGAGAATCAGAATATTCAGCACTGAAGATGATTTATGCTCCCAGCAGGGCCCTGCACCCAGGCCCTTTGCAATAAACCCCAAGTTCCCAGCCCTGGCTGCAGAGATCTCTGCTCTCAGTCCATCCTGACTGTCCTACCCCTGATGCTCCTACACCTGCCCACCTGCCAGGGCTGTGTGTGGCTCTGGGTGCTACAGGTGCCTCAGCCCCACAAGCAGGGGCCACCCCTGCAGGTGGATTTGGGGGGATCAGTGATAAATGTCACTGTCACCCTGCCAGGCTGCTGAGCCRTCCCTGAGGCTGTCACCCCCACCCACCTTTCCACAGGACACAGACAGGGATGAGGTACAGCTTGGGACATCCCCCAGCAGTTACACTTTGAATTCCACATGACAGAGCACACCTGGAACTTCAGGAGTTTCCATCCCACGTGTGTTTGTGTTTTTCTAACCCACAGCCTCAGCTCCAGGCCACAGATGGTGGTCTGGGTGTTCTCTGGGCTGCACTGGGTTTGTCACAATCCTGTCCTTGGTGCTGTGAAGAGGGACTTTTTCCTCTTGGAGACACAGGAGAAGAACTGACTGATGTTATAAATCCATGTGGGAGGTTTATGAAGTCCTTTCTACCAGCGTCTGGTGGGAGCTGGGTTATTGCTGTCAGCCCTGTACATCCTCCCTCCCCTGCTGCTTTCCCAGATGAGCACCTTTGACTGCCCATGACCAGACCATGACCAGCAGTGGTGGAAACGTCCACAGAGGGACTGGGAGAGCCCAGCCTTGTGTATGGACATGTGCTAAGAGATCCAGGATCAATTCCCTGCTCCCCAAGAGGAGAACATCTCCCAGCTCCTTGTCTGGATGACATGGAAGAGCTTTTTGCCCATTTCTCACCTGCCTGTGACCTAAAGGAGCTGTGGCTGTAGCTGTGTTCCCAATCTGACCAGCCTGGAGGACATCCAGTGTGGGATTCACATTCTCTGAACACAGAGAAACAATTCCCTCTCTCAGGTTTTTTCCTGGACAAGCAGAGAAAAGAATGTTCAAAATAATTCTTATCTCATTTGCTGCTCCTGTGTTTGTGCACAAGTGGAATGCTTTATGGAAAATTGTTTACCTGAGGGGATTTGGTAATTGGATTCTGGTGTGAGTGTTTTGTTTTCTTGACCAATCTCTGCAAGCTGTGTCCTTACAGAGATTGGTCAAGAAAACAAAACAGTCGGGGAGGAGACAGTCACGAGATTTTGTTCACTTGAGYTCTTGTTCAGTTTCAGTTTAGATGTAGTGTAATATAATATAGAATAATACAGTATAATAAAGTAATTAATTAGCCTTCTGGAGTCCTGCTCATCATTCTTGCAGCCCTTGGGTGTCAGCAGCCCTGGCTGAGCTGCTGAGCCTTGTGCTGACACACCACAACAAAAACCCCCTCAGAAGAGCAGTTTGCTGCACAAATGACTCTTTTCCTTCTCTCACGGAGCTCTGCAGGGGCTATCTCCAGCGTGCTGAGTGCCTGCAGCCTCTCCACATTTCCTGTTTTCATTCCACTATCTGCAGTGCTACAGCATGCCTCAAATTCCAGCCCTGAGCACCAGGAAAAGGGGACAAGGGCAGATTCGTGGGATTCTCAGACTCTTCTGCCTTTTCTGCAGCCAGCCTGGGGACACTGATAACTCCCTGACTCCTTCCTTCTTCCTTTCTCTCTTCTAATTGCCAGATATGCTGTTATTCCCCAGCACTTTGATGCTGCAGTGTTCTGACAGGGAAGGGCATGGATTTGGCCTCTTTTCCTAAAAGCAGCAGCTGGGAAGAGCTGAATCAGAGCTGCTGGTGTGGTGAGAAAGTGTGCACAAAACATTGCTCTGAGGCCTAAATATAAAACCTAGATATAAGGTTACCTAAATATGAGGTACCTAAATATAAGACCTTCTGCCAAATATCCAACCATAGAAACCATATTCTGCAACTATAAAACCATGTCCCCACACAGCAGCAGTAACTTTCTAATTCCTCCTTCTAATGGCATAAATCAGGTGTAAAACCCTTAAGCCACTGGAAATCTTGGCAAATATTTGATAACATTGCTTGCAGTTCAGAGTCAGCCAGACCCATCCCTGCTGTGCCTTCCCTCAGCTCCCAGCCAGCACTGAAAGCAGCACCAAGACACRCTAAACTTGGCAAGTTGAGATTTAAAGGACAAATTCTGCTCTTTTTAATCCCACAGTTAGCTGAGGCCAGATGTTGACAGCAGAAACAGAAAGCTGTGGCCAGTCTGAGCCCCAGCACAGGCAATGAGCACCAGCACAGGGAATATTTCCAGCCCCAAGARTGGCAGCTGCTGTTGGCAGGGCCCATCCCACCTGTGGATCCCATGGATGGGCCAGACACAAACCTTCAACTGCAGGAATTGATGCCATCACCAAGGGTGCCATTACCCAAGGGTGCCATCACCCAAGGGTGCAATCACTACTGGGTGCCATCCCCAGAGCTGTGTCCTGCAGTGCCTCCCCCACCCAGCAAGCTGACAGGGATTTGAGGGCCAGCAATGCAGAAGCAGAGGTGGAACCTCTCCTTCTCCACACCTCATCTCCAGCCCTCCCTGGGCTTGGATTCTGCAGCTCCTGTGGCCCAAAGTGGCACTTCCACAAAGTTATGTCCCTGCTGCCTCCCTGTCCCCTCTGCCAGCCTGGGGAGCAGCAGGGTGGCCAAGGAGGGGACCCCAGCTCTGGTCTGGGAGCGCCTCAGGACAGGGGGTCACTGAGGCACTGTTGCAGATTGCAATGCAAGATGTGTTCCATTGCCATCTGTATGGCAGATTATCTTTGTCAAGTGGGCAGTTTGCCTTATCTCTCTCTCTGAGTTACCACATTCACTCCTCCCTCGGGAGGGGACACCTGCTGATAACAGCTATTGAATGTCCCTGCATGGCTGATAAGAACTACAGCAKCCCATTGGGAGATGGGAGCCCAGAGGGAGGAGCCAAGCATTCCTACCCGGATATAATCTGGAGATCCTGGAACACCAGCACGGCTTCTGCACTGGATTGCCCAGAGGAACAGCAGCTGCCTCTGCCCCTGGATCTYCAGAGGAAGACTGCACCTTTCTCCAGGATCCCTGCTCCAGCAGAGCCACCCCTGRCACTGCMGGAGGGCTGAGCCACAATTCCAATGGSRCTGCTGCCAGCACCCTGACCCACAGGGTGTCAGGCTGGGTTCTGACTCTGGCACTGTTGGTTTAGTTCACTGCATGGTTTATTTTATCCTTTTATTTTCTTCTTTTCCCTTTTAAAGAACTGTTATTTCCTGCTCCCATATTTTTGCCTAAGAGCCCCTTAATTTAAAATTTATAGCAATTCAGAGGGGTGGGAAGGGTTTACATTCTCCATTTCAGGGGAGGCTCCTGCCTTCCTGAGCAGACTCCTGGCTTTCCAAACCAAGACAGGCACAATCTGGGGTCACTGAGGATCTGGAATCCAGAGGAGCAGCAGCAAACCCACCGGGCTGCTCGTGGGGCTCCAAGGTTCCYGCTGAGCTCAGCCCAGCCCGCAGCACTGGGGGCTCCAGCCTGGGCTCAGCTGGCATCCAAGGGGTGTCTCTGGAAGGTGGCACAGGCTGCAGCCCCTCAGCAGAGCCCCAGCTCCTCCTGGCAATGCTGGAAGGGTGAGCAGCATGAAAACCTCCCCAAGGAAGGGCAGAGCAGAGCTCAGGGAACAGGAGATGCCCCCAGTGCCCRTCCCTCCAGGGGAACCCTGGGCAGGGTGGCCAGAGGCTTTGTGGGTTCACCCCAATTCCTCTGAGCATTTCAGAGCCCCTTCTAGCTGCACTCTGAGGYGGATTCCTTTGCTTTGGGCTTTTTATGAAAACTCCTGGTTTTCCTTGTTTAAAGATCATATTTTATTCCCAGTGGAAGAGCAGCTTGAACTGAGGCATTTAAAAGACAAACACTGTCTCTCACCATGTTTTAATTATTTAACCAGGAAAAGATCTGTACTTTGTCTTTTACTCATTTAAAGACACAGGTGGTTTAAAGTAAGTACATGGTTATTGAAAATTGAATGTGTTACTTCCTCAGGAAGCATTATATATTTGAAATACTGCTTTGATAATATTTTTTTACTCCCTTCACTTTCACTGCTCCTTGTTTTCTGCCTTCAATACACACCAGAGACACATTTTTCTAGTGAGAAAACACAGGACAGTTTTGGAAAAATAAAAAACCATGTGAGAGACAAGACAAGATTATCAAATTGCCAATTTTTTGTCTAGGATTCAAGCACAGAATCTTTGTGCAGAGTTCCCCAGCACTCTCGCACAGCTCCAGGAAAGAGGCTTTTTCTGAAAAGGCTTTTCTGATGAAATCACATTTTCCATGACAAAAAAAGGTCTTTGAAAAGACATCTTGACAGCCTGCTCCTGGTTCTGCCTGCTGGCTGGAGATGGGCCTTTTTCTGTTGTTTGTGTAAAATGTGGGGAGGGGGCTGCTCCTGTGCCCCCTCTGCTGCCATCCTGGTTGGCACCCAGTGCTCTGGGCCTGCAGTGACCCAGCCACCCCCCTGCAGTCTGTCTGTCTGTCTGTCTGTCCCTCCTCCAGGTGAAGCTGCTCAGGTGCAACAGACACAAGCACAGCTTGGAGCCTGCTGAGCTGGGACAAGCCAGGGAGCCCTGGGGTCAGTCCATCCTTCTCAGAGTCTGGAAATTCAGGAAAACTCTGAATTCCAAGTGAGTTTTGCAACCGTTGTAATGAAGAAGTCTGTCTATGTTGTATGAACAAATCTTTATTAGAAAGGTGWATATTTTCTTTTAATGAAAAACTCTTCCTAAAAGAGTTTTGAAATATAAAATCCACCAAGACTTGACTTTTGACATTCACCAATTCTCTATAAATATGTGGGGCAGGGGTAGCTCTTTTTATTTTTTTAATTTTTTTTTAATGTCTTTCAAATGAATCCTACCCCTCTGCTTCTCTCCCAGCACAGGCAAAGTCACTTCAAGGAGTCAAAAGCAAAATCCAGATTCCCTCTCCTGGGACACAGCTTCTGTAAAAGTCCTGGAAACTGGAAGAAAACAGCAGGGAAAAGAGCAAGGAAATGCCACTGTAGGTGAGTGACTGTGAATAATCCCCATGCTCACATTTTCTTCTGTGTTATTATCCTTTTTAAAAATTAAAGATGGCAATAGGTTACTGGAGTGGAAAGTGAGATAATGGGGAGATTTTCGGGAGATAAAGTTGTAATGGTATCCAGGAAGGGAGGGCAACAGGGACAGAAAATTGAAAGGGATTCATTATGAACTTATYCTCACTTATAAATATTCCCCCAGGTTAGGAGTTACGGTGTTAATAATTAACCAGAATCTTATGAAGGCTAAAATAACTYCAGCATGCAGAAAGCTCCTCACTTCAGCACTCACCATGTGCACAAGCCTTGCCTGCCACTCATCCCAGGCACTGTGGTAACTGTACATCTGCTTCCCACAATATCCTCCAATAATCGCTGACACACAGGGGGAAAGAGAGTCTGGCAGGAACGATGCCATGGGAGCTGTTCCTGCTCACCTGTGCTGCTGGGTGAGAGCAGCTCTGGACCTCTCAGCCCTCACAGGCCCCAGCCCCAGGTGCTGAATAAAGGAAGGGAATGCATCCTTGGAATCAATGGAATCAATGCCATCAATCAGCTGGGAGGAGAGATCTGTGTGCTCAATGTGTCCATTCCTTGTCCTGCATGGATTTCAGACTGTTCTGGTTCTTTGGTGTCTTTCTCTGCAGCCCTAGAGGATGGGCCTGAGCACCATGGTCCTTCTCACCAGCGTTYCTTTCCTTCTGCTCCATGGCTCTTGTGATGGTGCTCACAGGAGTTTTCAGAYTGGGGAAGAGACAAGGATCTGAMTCCRTGTTTCAGAAGGCTTGATTTATTATTTTATGATATATATTACATTAAAACTATACTAAAAGAATAGAAGAAAAGGTTTCATTCAGAAGGCTGGCTAAGAATAGAATAGCCAAGAATGATAACAAAGGTTTGTGGCTCAGGCTCTGTGTCCGAGCCACCTGACTGTGATTGGCCATTAATTACAAACATCCAACATGGGCCAATCCCAGATGCACCTGTTGCATTCCACAGCAGCAGATAACCATTGSTTACATTTTGTTCCTGAGGCCTCTCAGCTTCTCAGGAGGAAAAATCCTAAAGAAAGGATTTTCCATAAAAGTTGTCTGCGACAGGCTCTCATGGTTCCTGTGGTGAGAAGGGGCCTCTAGAAGCCTCCAGTCACCTCCCACCCAGAGCAGGACCATCTCCAGCACTGATCAGTCACCCTGGCTGTGTTTCTGTCCACTGATGATGCATGTCCAACACCCTGTGACCCAAAAAAGTCAGTGGGAGGAAGGCCTGGAGGGATAAGAAAATTCCTCTGGCTGTTGCAGTGCAGCRGCTCTTTGGGATGTCCCTGCCATAAAAGCAGAGCAGCACTTGCCATTGACCAGGAGGTGCAGTGCCATGTGCACAGGGAGGTGCCAGTCAGAAAAATCCTTCAGAAATTCCTGCTGAGACCTGCAGGGGAGCCTCCCATGACAGCAGAGCCTGTGGCTGATGGTGTGGAACAAAGGGACAGCAAGTGCTCCTCARAGGGTTAATCTTTAACCACACTGTGGCACAGATCAAGCTGCAGGAGGTGAATCACAGAATCGTAGAAACATGGAATCACAGAATTATTTGGGCTGCAAGGGACCTTAAAGCCCATCCCATCCCACCCCGACCATGGCAGGGACACCTTCCACTGTCCCTGGGAGCTCCAAGCCCTGTCCAACCTGGCCTGGGACATTCTGAGGGATCCAGGGTCAGCCACAGCTGCTCTGGGCTTCCCCACCCTCACAGRGAACAATTCCTTCTGTRTATGTCACCYAAACTTCCCCCCTTTCAGTTTGAAGCCCTTTCCCCTGTCCTGCAGGGTTGTGGACTGTGGGGCTGAGGGTGTCCCTGTCCCACAGGTGTCACCTCCATCTCCTGAGGGCACAGCAAGGACCACATCCAGCACAGCATCACTGCACCCCCTGTTCCCAGCAGCAGGAAAGGCAGGACCCCTCTGTGGCCACATTTCTCTTCCCAGAGAAAAGCAAGGCACAACTTCCCAAGGATATTCTCTGGGAATCGCAGCGAACAACCTCAGAGAAAGAAAAAACAATTATTAACTCAGCTGCTGTGCCTGTGTTTGTGCACAAGTGCAATGCACTGCAGAAAATTGTTTACCTGAAAGAAATTAGTAATTAAATTCTAGTGTGAGTGTTTTGTTTTCTTAACCAATATCTGCAAGCTKTGTCCAGTCAATCAAGAAACAGTCACGAGATCTGGTTGAGCTGAGTGCTTGTGCAGTTTCAGTTTAAATTTAGTGTAATATAGTATAGTATAATAAAGTCATATATAGTATAATAAAGTAATTAATTAGTCTTTTGATATCARTAGWGTCAAATGCATCATTTCTCCCTGCSTTGGGGCACCTTGCAAATCCAATGCCCCTCTTCCCCATGGACTTCTGTCCCCATGAACTCCTGTTCTGTACTCTGTGTCCTGCACAAAGGGAATCTGACCAAAGCATCCTGAAGAACAGGATGTGCCTCTGGATTTCTGAGCTCTGGGCAGAGCGGGCCGCCCCTGCAGCCCAGTGCAGAAGGTGTCAGTACTGAGTCAKTGTTTTACAAACTCGGTGCCACGAGGGAGCGAGGTGAGCAGGGGCTGCTGCAGAGGGCTCAGCRTGAAGGAGTTACCTGCACCCTGCAGGGGCTGGGCTGCAGTGACCCCTCCAGCTCGGGATATTCTGTGGTCTCCATTTGCAGCTGCAGGAGTGTTCCTGGACAGGGGAGATGCCTGGAGCACTCCTGCAGTGACCCCTCCAGCTCGGGATATTCTGTGATGTCCATTTGCAGCTGAGGAGTGTTCCTGGACAGGGGAGATGCCAGGAGCTGGGGGTTTAGCTCTGGGGACTCACAGCCCCAGTGCTCCTCCAGCTGACACAGGGCTGACTAGAAGGCAGCAGCACACACCCCAGGAAAGCCTGGGCTTCCCAAAGGCATGCCAGGAACATATTTAACTATGGGTACCCAGTCCTGGCAGTTTTGGAATCAGTGGGGAATCACTCATGAATCACTCATGCTGGAGTGATTCTGCAGAGCCAGCCCTTCGTTGTCCTTTGGCTTACAGCTCAGTGACACAACAGYTGAATGGGAAAAGGGGTTTGTGGCTGTCCTGCATCCCAGCAGGGCTGTGTACTGCTTGCCTCAGGCCAACAGTTTCCCTGAAGTTTTGGAAGTGATCCAACAGCAGCATCCAACAGCAGCACAGAGGAACCCCTTCCCTTCCCTTCCCTTCCCTTCCCTTCCCTTCCCTTCCCTTCCCTTCCCTTCCCGGTGCTGATGCCCCAGTGGGGCCATCCTGGGCTGGCAAGGACAGGACCCCCAGAGCAGCCCCAGCAGGCTCTGCCCAGCACCACGCAGCCCCTGGTAATGAGGACAGCAAATTAGAGTTCTTTAAATAACCAGGACCTCTTCAGGAAAGGGAGTAAGGTCCTCAGACGGCCTGATCTTCACTTAATCCCTGCAAACAGACACCTCTGATTAGGAGGATTGGTTTCTTCTGGAGGGCAGCAGATTGAGGGCTTTGCCTGGCAAGAGCGAAATAACATCTGGTGCTGTATTTCCTACAGCCAGGGAGCCCCTGACTCCCATCCCCAATTTAATGCTCAGCCTCCTCACCCCTCCCCATCCCAGCACCAAATCCCCTTCACTGGCACCTGAGCTAGAGCAGGAGCACCCCATGGCTCAGCACAGCCCTGGCACACACCATGCCAGGGTCAGAGRGGGGCCCTGGAAGGGCTGGGCAGGGCTGGCAGGATGGGCACTGGTGGCAGGAGCTGCCCTGGAGGACTCGGTGGCAGCTTTGTGCCACGGGCTGGGTGGGCAGCAGCTCTGCTCCTCACCCCTGTGCCACACCAGTGACACAGAGGGCTCCGTTAATGAGCAGGGACTCTCATGAATCTGTGTGTTATCTCCTTGTATCCTCTGCCTCCAGGACAGCCCCAGGGTGCCTCAAGCAGAAGGAAACACGAAGGAAACTCGAAGGAAACACGAAGGAAATGTGAAGGAAACATGAAGGAAACACAAAGGAAACACGAAGGAAATGTGAAGGAAACATGAAGGAAACACAAAGGAAACAGAAGGAAACTCGAAGGAAACATGAAGGAAACATGAAGGAAACAGAAGGAACCATGAAGGAACCATGAAGGAAMCATGAAGGAAACAGAAGGAAACGTGAAGGAAACAGAAGGAAACACGGAGGAAACATGAAGGAACCATGAAGCAACCATGAAGGAAACATTAAGGAAACATGAAGGAACCATGAAGGAAACATTAAGGAAACAGAAGGAAACACGGAGGAAACATGAAGGAACCGTGAAGGAACCATGAAGGAAACACAAAGTCTATTAGGGCTTGCCAGCACCTGGGCTGTGCACCCCTTCCCCACAGCATTCAGGGCAATGCACATTCACAGCAGCAGTTTCTACAGACTCACAGCAAATATTTTTGCTGATGAACTTCTGCAAGATTTGCCAGGGCTTTTTTTTTTTTCAAAACCAAAAGTGAGATTTCTTTTTTCCTTCCTTTCTTTTTTTTAATGCTAATTTCCATAATGAGATTCTGAAGAATCGCCCCTCCCCCAAGATATACAGAGTTTTCTGTGTTGATGAAGATCAGATTTGGCTGAAAATAATTTTGATGGAAAATGTTCAGCTGTCTCTGCAGCAGGATAAAGCCCTGACAGAGCCCTGCTATGCAGAACTGCTGGCAGAACCAAATGACTTTGCTTCAAGAGGCAGCAAGAGAACAGCCCTGGCAAGAAGGGAAGAGCCCTTTCCATCCCATCCTTGGAGATGCCTTGGAGATGTAGGTATTGGTGAAATTTTGCCTGACAGGCAGGGAGAATRATGAGGAGGACTCCATGATATCAGAAAGCTAATTAATTACTTTATTATACTGTATTATTCTATACCATATTACACTACATCTTAACTGAAACTCCACAAGCACTCAACAAAATCTTGTGACTGACTGTGAGGACACAGCTTGCGGAAATTGGTCAAGAAAACAAAACACTTGCAAGAAAACAAAGAAAACAAAACACTCACACCAGAATCCAATCAAGCAAATTCCTTCAGGTAAATCATCTTCTAACACATTTTACATGTTCCAAAACACAGGAGCAGCAAATGAGATAAGAATTGTTTTGATCTCTCTGTGCTTCTCCAGGAAAAACCCGAGAGAGAGAATTATGTCTCTCTCTGTTCAGAGAATGTGAATGCCACATGCAGGAGACCCACTGAAGGTTTCAAAGCACCCTAGTGAGGAACAGGTCTTTTTCTGGCTGTTTTCTTTCYGTGCTAACCTGAACACACCTTCCAGAGAAATGCAGGCCAGGGGGAGGATGCTGAGGAGATGCAGGGTACCGAGAGTTTTGGCACCTGGACAAGGACATGGCCAAGGAGAAGAAAGGGCCACCAGCTCTGTATTTTCCTAAACCAGGTCTTTTTTGCAATTGTGCAGTCCCAAGAGGTTTTTGGGTAGCAGTAGCCCCAAAGTTGGGTGCCAGCAGGGAATTGGAGCCCTGGGAGTGTGGGTGGGATGCTGCATCACCACAGGGGATGGCTCTGCAGAAGAGGTCAGGTGTGTGCTGGAGCTGCCACAGCTCCCTGCAGGAWGGGACCTCGGATGGTGCCRGGGTGTCAGARCTCAGTGCATCCCTCTGGGTGTCCAGAGTGGCTGGGACCCATCCGGGGGGCTCAGAGACCCTGGCACACAGCCCAGAGCACCTGGGGGTTTGATTTTGTGTCAAAACCCTAACCCTAACCCTAACCCCTGGAGCAAGTTACCAGCTTTGTATGAGGACCTGAAAGTCACACAAGTTTGAATACTGTAATAACAAACTGATCACAGGGTGAAAATGTAGATTTTAGGATTTTTGGTGTGGGGGTTGTGGGAACAAGATGGAGGAACTTGGGAGTGTCCAGCCTTTCTTCTTCTTCTTCTAGTTCTCCATTTTCTGCAGTGCTGTTGGCACTTTGGGATTGGTTTAGAGTAGAAGTGCACTGTCTAACACAGGTGACAGGTATTGGGAATTAAGTGTAAATATGTTACACGTAGTTTGTAGTATAAAAGGACAGCACCACCTCGGGGGCGGGCAGAGTGCCTGTGGCTGCCCTGCTGAGCAGACCTCAGCTGGGCAGAGACAAAATGTTATAGATAAGAATTAATAAACAACCTCAAGAAAAGTGAAGAGTCCAGACTCGTTCTTCAGCCGCGCTGGCCGAAGCAGAGACACCCTGCACATCTCGGGGCAGCGATTATCAACAGCAACCCGAGACCAGGGAGCCCTCAAAATTCTGAACTCTTTTGGTCCAGAGGGAATTCTGCCTGCTGGGAGTGAGAGAGCATGGAACAGAGCAGCACATCTACAGGRACCCGGTGGGGAAGGGCAGTGGAGCAACAACAAGGCAGTTTTGGGAAACACTGGAGCCCTGAGTGGCAGCTGCCAACAGGCAGAACATCTCAGGGGTCAGTGTTACCTCAGGCCTACATCTGAGCTTCTCACCTACATCTCCTTCTCAGCAGTGTTTCTTCCCCTCTGCTTCATGGCTCTGGCTGATCAGTGTGGAGATGGTCCTGCTCTGGGTGGGAGGTGGACTGGAGGCTTCTGGAGGTCCCTTCCCACCAGCCCAGGAACCATGAGAGCCATGGGGCAGAAGGAAAGAAACACTGGGGAGAAGGACTGCTCACATGTGGGCCTGAGGTAACACCGACCCCTGAGATGTCCTGCCTGTTGGCAGCTGCCACCTCAGGGCTCCYGTGTTTCCCACAAAACTGACTTCTTGTTGCTCCACTGGGTTCCTGAGCATCAGAGAGCTCTGGAAATATGTTCAGGCACTGGGACTAAGCACTGYGGTCAGCCCACACTGCCTCATGAAACCCCCTGGTCCCTGCAGCAGGAGGGATCCACCCAAAGCTGTAATTAGATGATCTTTAGGGTCTGCAGCTTGGGGGCTGCTTTTGGTGAGGAAGCAAAACAGGGAATCATGGAATCACAGAATTATTTGGGCTGCAAGGGACCTTAAAGTCCATCCCACCCCACCCCTGCCATGGGCAGGGACACCTTCCACTGTCCCAGGGTGCTCCAAGCCCCGTCCAACCTGGCCTCGGGCACTGCCAGGGATCCAGGGGCAGCCCCAGCTGTTCACTCTCCAGGACACTGGAACCAGGATTGAGCTGGGTTTTCACCCAAGGTCCCATGGGCCAAGCTGGGGCAGGAGCTGGGGACAAGTGGGGGTGGCAGGGGGTGGCAGAGGTCTCCTGCTGGCTGGCTGGGCCTCCCACACCTGGCAGGGCTGGCTCTGGAGGGATGCTCTGCCTCGTCTCACTGCATGGGGAGCAGGAGGGAGGAGGGAACTGTCTCTTTGTATATTTTGCACTGCAGCCTTTTGGGGTGGAAAATAGCTCTAAGCAGCAAAGAAGAGGATTAAAGTGCATTTTAATGATATGTGTCTTACGTCTGAATGAGCATCTCAGATTGCACAATCATCCAGCTCCATGTGAGGAAATCCAGCCAGTGAAAAATCTCCCATCATCTCTTTCTACATTAATACACATATTTATGTTTTAGAGCTTAATTTCAACATTTTTTCAAAAGTAATTAAACTGGGTTTCAAATGAGGAAATAACCTCATGTACTCCCTGTTCACCAACCACACATGAATACTAAAGAAAGTGGTCAGAAACAGATCTATTTGTGAAAAAATATATAAATTAATTAGATGCAGTTTTTCTTCCCYGCAGCTTCATTCAACCTTTATATCAAAAACGACATGAAATGCATCTGGGTTCATTTGTTTAAAGATTTCCTTTGAACACATCTCCATCTCCATTTAAATTAAAAAATGACTTAGCACAAAGAATAACAAAAAGCCTTCTGTGCAGGAATACAATGAGTAATGAACTTCAAATCATATCTGCATGAAAAATTGTCAAGTTGGATATTGTTTTTCCATGTGACCTGTTTTTTTCTAATTATTATATTTTTCCTGGCTCTGATTTTATAAACAGTGGCACCTCTCCCCTTAGCTGGCTCTAAAAGAGGTTTGTTTAATCTTTGACATTTCCTATTTCACAGGCTGCTTTGCAAGTGTCACACAATAGAGCTTTGTTGGTCTCAGTTTAATTAAACACCATTTCTTTGCTTTAAGTAGCAAAGGCAGTGACACCTTAAAAASTTCCTTCTCTGCTTGAAAAATAATACAGTGTCAGTGAATAATTAAAACATACAAATCATCAGAATTAATTAACATCCTGAACACTTTTAAGTGCTTAAATGTCTTTATTTCTGGACATTTCATTTGAAAGGGTGTTTGGAGACCSATAGAATTAGCAAGTATCATTTTGGTGATGTTCTCTGGGGTCATGGACAGGAACTCTCCCATTTCCCAGCAGCCAGGTGAGGGACTCGAGCTCACTGGATATGGAATCCTGGTCCCTGTCTCCTCTGAATATGCAAAGCCCCTGCTCCAGCACAACTCCCCATGCCAGGGTGTTGCAGCACCTGGAAAAATGAATCCTGGAGCAGCCAACAGGATTCCAGTGCAGTTAAATCTTCACTGATTTTCTGGTTTCTCCAGGAAAAAAMCAGAAGCTGTACCTAATTTCCAAARAGTGTTGTACCAGCCATAGATGGGAAGGCCCAGAGAGGGTTCTGTCATTACCCCACCTACCCTGCATGGACTGGAGACCCCAGTCCTGCTCCCACCCTGTCACTGTCATATTTTCTGAAAAATCCTCTTTGCCCAGGATTTTCTCCTGGGAAGCTGAGAAGCCTCAGCTTCTCCTGTTTTGCTGCTTTGGAATGTGGTCTGGAGATCGTTTGATTGGTTTCATGTGAATTGTTTTTATTTAATGACCAATCACCATCAGCTGTGTCAGACTCTGAGGRGTCAGTCATGAGCTTTTATTATTCATTCTTGTTAAGCTTCTGGTGTATCCCTCCTCTTTCTTTGGTATAGTTTTAGTATGGCATTCTTTAATATAACATAATATGCCTTCTGAGAACACGGACTCAGATTCACTCAATTCCTCCCTCATCCTGAGGACCCTCACAAAACTCAACACCACCCTGTCTGCAGAGCACCTTGGGCTCCCAGTCCCTGCTTCCTGAGCAGTTCCCATGTGCCTGCCCAGTGACCCACCCA